>CM050220.1:27860923-27883423 GCA_027475355.1 Coilia nasus | reverse complement strand
TACTATTCACTTAATTTGGTGAATGCAGGCTCATTACCACTAACACAGAGGGGCCTAAATATCACTTGCATTTTAGACTATTTTACAGCCCATTTAAATCTCGCCTTTCGTCCCTTTTAAAAAAGCAGCTTGGCATATTTATTGGCAAACTGTGCTTAGCTTCTCCCTTTCGTCTTGAAAGATAGTCCCCTTGATCCCTTACACAAACACAATGACCTAAATATGAGGGGTGGTAGGGGCCGAGCTTGAGAGCCCGGCCCAGAGAGAAACAGCTGCATTGCAAAGCAGGGCTCCAGAATCCTCTGCCCGCCTAATGCATACACAAGTCCTCGCCACTCCACTCAGGCTGCAGCCAAATTTCATAAACACTTCCTCTGTTTGTTTGACAAAAAAATACCTTTTGTGGTGTTTTGTTTGACGTGATGTGTGGAAGACTTTTTTTAACCTCCGAAAAAAGGCTCTTTCGGTACTGTTTGCATCGGAGTCGAGCGCAGCTATAAGTTGTCGAAATGCTGTGTACGCCAAGTACGTTTAGATTCCTCTGACTTTACCGAGGAATGACGTGTTTTAAATATTGATAAACATGCCATATGCCCATGCTCAGCCCTTTCTCTCCTTTTCTCACGGATTTCCTATTGCTTCTCGGGGAATGCAGCCTTGCCATATTCAAACAAAACCTTAGACTTAGTGAAATGTTGATTTTTTTTTCACCAAGACTGTTGAGATTATAGGTCATGGTAAGTCATTTACTGTACAGCGTTTTATAGACATACAGGCACCAGTGACCTGCTGTTTCCCGAGGTGGAAGTGGAGGGGGCGGTGTGTGTGTATGTTGGGGGGTCGGTGGGAGTAAAGGAGAAGGGATGGGTTAGGTTGTGTGTCTGTGTGTTTGTGTGTGTGTGTGTGTGTGTTGGGGGGGGTGTCTGTAGGAAGGAGAATTCCCAATTTAAGAGCTAAGCCAAATCAGGTCCAAGAAAGTCCCTCGAACCACGCTACAGAGAGCTGAGGGGGAAAGAAAGAGACGTTTCTAGCTGTGATCCACTTTAACGCGAATGGCGATCAGCCAACGCTCCCAGGCATCTCTCTTTACACTCATTCTACAGCCACAGTCTACTTGTGTACTGTCAGGGCTTTATATTATGCAGATCAACTTCCAACAAAGCCTATTCAGGCCCTCTCAGAGGTCCCTGAAGCTGTACTGCTTTTTCCAGAGAGAGAGGCATTTTACGACACACACACACACACACACACACACACAACACACACACAATGTGTTTCCACAAGAAACTCAATAAATACAACCAATCTTGCTTTGGCCGATCACAAACCACCCAGATAAGTTACACCACATTCCTCGGTGGCAATTTTTTCCACCAATATTTTTGTACACTCATTACACTACTACTGTACACTAATTATTTCAGTGTCTATGGTTACCGCGGTTGGATATTGCTGCCAAAGTTTTAGCATAAACAAAAACAAACAACATGAAAACACAAACTGCAGCTGGAAAACAATTGCAGTCGTCAGCCGAGTAGAAGTGGTAAGCTAAGTAGGGATTGTGCCATAGGTTCTGTGGAGAAGCGCGTCATCAGCAAGCGTACAGGAGATAGTTTGTACCCAGTGAGTCTATTACGGCACAGAAGCGTCCAGATGTGCCAGCTAATGAAGCCAGCATGCACTGGAGGAAACCTCCTCATGGCCAGCATTTATTTAACCCAAGGTTGTCTGTCTGACTAAATGTTTCATTACAGACGATTAAGTTTACATATGTCGCCTCTTTCTCTTCCCCACCTCCACCCTCCACTCCCACCCCCTACCCTCGCCTCATCTTAAACCCCATCCTTTTTTCTTTTCTTTTTTCGCCCGTTTCTTCATTTTCTCTTCTTTTTTTCTCATTCTTACATCTGCAGACATCAAAACTGTGAGTTCTCTTCAAGTCACAGCTATGCCACCCAAGCTCCTCTGGCCCTCCTCTGGCTCTCAAGTGGATCTGATCCAGTTCACCCCGTTTCATGCTGCTGCCAAACATGCTCTGATTTTACGCAAAGAAGTTGCACTACAAATGGCTGTGGTGTTTTTTTTTTAAGATGTCACACATTGCAATTCAGGTGAAGAACAAACACTGTGTGCACTTTAGCATGCAATGGAGATTGAAGATCACCTTGTTTGTACACAGATTTACGATCGCATCATGTCTCATTTATCAAAGCAAGCAGGATCAAAGTGAGCTTTGTCATGTCGCACTGTTTTGGTACACACTCAAACAACACTATACATCTAGTCATTCTGCACATGGCATTAAGCATAGGGTATATTGTGTTTTAATCATTACACAAAGCAGAATGCTTTGCTCATGGACTAGTCATTGCCAAAGGCTCAGACTTAGTGTATTCGGGCTCAATAGTTATAATATAATAAGCAATAGCAAGCTTCCATTTTCATTTGTCTTCCAAGTGAGAGCCATGGTAAGTGCTGCAGGCTTTGGAGCGAGCGTTGTAATGAATTCAGTGATAAAGAGCTCTTGAACTTAGCATAACTTTTTAAAGTATGGCAGCCATCAGGAGAGATGCCTCCGAGACACTTCAACTCAGCAGAAAGGGTTGAAAGAGTGGCCGTTATCGAAATTTCATTAAACGTCACTGGAGCACAGACCATGTGTCGCTTGCTTTCCAAAAGATTTATTGTGTCTGTGTGTGTGTGCCTGCGAACACTGTGAACAGATTTCCCCCCCACCCATCTTAAACCATTTTTCCGGGGTCAGGAATATGCATGTGATATGATTGGATGGGATTTGTGTCCGTCAGAGAAACTCGTAAAAACAGTGCATGTGTCTTTGCCTTGTCAAACTGCAAGGGTATTTTACTTTGATATGGTGAAAGAAAGCAGAGGGAAAAGAGAGAGCGAGAGAAAAAAGAGAGGAAGAGAGAGATGCAAAGAGAATGAAAAAAATCTCCTGTCAGCCATTCTTATATTTAATATTAGAATTTTCATTGTTACCAAGACTTGTGCTAAGAAAGCATAAGCCTCTTGACTTATGAATTTTTCAAAGTATTTAAAGCAGTGAGAAGCTTCCAGTTTCGCAAGGGGTTGACCTTAATCTTTAATAGGTCTCTGAGACAGGTAAAGTGATAAATGTATTGGAATGATCTGGCCCCCGGAGAAGAATGGGGCCCTAAAACCCGGCTTGCTAAAGTGGCTTGAACGCTTATCACCGACGGCAACACCGCACGTTACGTAGGTTCCAGGGGAGCGCAGGAGCGGCTGTGCCAGGAGGGCTAACGCGTAGATTAGTTTACAAGTTTGGCTCCAGCGCCAATTGGATTTGGCCCCAACATGCCAGGGCTTTCGCCACAGCGTTTGACAGCCCTAAACACAGTCACCGGGGAGGGCTCAAGCGTGATAGACTTTCTCAAAATCTGCATCCCTTCTTTGTCCATCACTTTTTTTTTTTCTTTTTTTTTTAGGGGGTTGAAGTATTATGACAGTCATGTCAACAGGATCAAGTGTTTATTTTTTCTTATTTTAGCCGATATGCAAGGAAACTGGATTTCACCCCTTAAGAGCCAAACATGGTAACTTCAACCCCCTCCTGCCCCTTCCTTTCCAAGAAGCACTTCTTCTTTTGAGTGATTATTCTCTAGATAGATTGACCGTGGCCAAGTGGATAATCTGAACGGCAACAGGGAGAGATGTGCACATTCCTTTCAAACAGTGTTGAAGCGGAATATGGCTGAAATGAAAAATGTCATTGTGTGGTTAAGCGTTTGTTTCCCAACTGAGCATATTACTCCTAGGCCTCCTCAGAGGGAAAGTGAGAGTGTACATCAAGCTCTGTTCAAACATGGGGATGAGACCAGGAATTGATTAACATGCCCAAAGTGTGAACTGACTTGGGCGAGTGATTTTTCACATTTTTACTGTTCTGCTTGGGAAAGGTCTACATTTCACTTCACTGTGTCTGTGGGTGAATGGTAAATCTGCTTCAACTCTAATAATCAAAGTTGTAATTTTGAAAGCCTTAAAAGATGTAAAATGCTTCAGTGTAAAAAAGGTACAATGTGTTTTCACCCTGATTTGCATTTAAATTACTTACATTCTAAACACTCTTGTACCTTATTGCTTAAAACAATTAAATGAAATTATTTATTTAAAATATAAATTTTGTTTGTCAGTTTAATCGAATCACTGGTTCAATGCAGATTAGGTTAAATGAGTGGTATTTGTCATTTGTATTTTAAGTCTGTTTTTAGAGAATTTAAGGTGTTATATTGTCCCTGGTGCTCTGAAAGCTGCTCCAGAGTCAGCCCCCTCTGCTAGAGGAGAAAAGGAGCGCATACGCGGCGGATGAAATTAACCATGATGTACACACAGAAAGCCCCCGCACCATTGTTTCAGCGTGGATCACAGAGCCCAGGTCAAGAGCGACTAGTCCACCAGGACCGCCTCAGGGGCCTATCCTGCCCCCCCCTCACCCACCCTTACCCAAAACGCCCAACCCCCAAACCCTCCCCACCCCACCGCCAACGCCACCTCCCACCCCTGCAGTATCCCGAGCTGCTCCGCGCCGGGGTGACCGCATCACTCCCTAATTGTTATTTGGGTACTCCCCTCAGCGCTAGGACAAACAGAATGGGCCTGATAGGCCTGTAATGAGAGGCTGTGTCCACAGGGACCCTGTCGGCGACTTCTAAATTCATTGCCCTTGTTATCCACGTCTGGCTCATGGCAGCGCTTTTACAGATGTCAGTAATAGGGGGGTAATAGGGATCCATTACCCTTAGGTAAGGGAGGAAAGCTGGGGCGTAGTGTCTCTGAAGATTACCTCCCATCTCTCAAGCCTGTTACTTTCTCCGACTCCAGCGTCACTGCCGCTTTCTGTTCTTTTCTTTTCTTCTCTTCTCTTCCTCTTTGATTAGTTCCTTTCTTCTTTTTTTTGCTCTTTTTTCTTGTTCTTAGTCTTTTGGATGATTATTCTGGGTCTGCTGCCAAGGTGGTCGTCGAGTTATGCGGGAAAGGGAAACGAGCGTGCGTAATAAATTATCAAAGTGTTCTAACACAATGTTTTTGTTGAAAATATTTAATTGAGCGCCTCAGTGTTGGGGAGCGTAAGGAGGGGAAGGGGAAGAAAAGTAAGAACAATAGAATAACAAATCACCCATCACCCCGGGACAGAAGGTAGAGAGAGTGGAGCTAAACTAATGAGCCTATAAGAACTTGCCGCAAATGAAACGTGTAAATACATTGATCTCTCTCTCTCTCTCCCCTTCTCCCTCCCTCTCTCTCTGTGTCTCTTTCTTTGCAGTCTTTTTTTCATCTCACATTTTTGTCTTTCTGCCTTTTTTACACTCTCTCTCTCCCTCTATCTCATCCTTTATGCTTTGGTCTCTCTCTCTTACACACACACAGATACACACACCACGTTTCATCACTGAAATAAAGTCGTTGGAAAAAAAAGACGTGTCCTATTGGAACCAGCTCTTGCATCTTAGTAAAAAAAACTCCCCTTTTCCCCTCTCTGTTTCCCCTCTCTCTTTCCCCTCTCTCCCTCCCTCTCTCTCCTTCCTTCCCTTTCTCTCTCCCTCTCTCTCCCTCTCTTATCTACTCAGTGCCTTCTCCCTAGGCAACGGCAGATTTTTCATTTAGCTAAAAGCTCAGTAAGAGGTCTATGAGAATGATAATCCTAGCACAGGCCGCAGCTGGCATCGCCGTGGTGCGGATGATTAGTAGGACGCTCCTCCAGTCGACCTGGAGAAATTCGCACAGTGGGAAGTTAACATCCGCTTACTGTCTTTTGCGGGCTGTGCTCATCACTCCTGTATCTGACACCCCGGAAGAGGGAGAAGAGGGGCCCTGCCTGCCTGTAATGGATGGGGGACAAGTCCCTGTGTGTGCGTGTGTGTGTGTGTGTGTATGTCTGTGTGTGTGTGTGTGTGTGTGAGTAAATGTGCGTGTTCATGCTGTGCGTGTGTTTTTTGGCACCCTAATAGTATCAGTCTTGGGTGTGTAGGCTGATCTCCACGACCTTGCATCAGATTTTTAATTGCTTTTGACTCTGCTTCACTGCCCACCATTGAGGGTCTCTCTCTGTCTCTCTATCACTCCCCTTCTCCCTCCCTCCCGCTCTCTCTTTCTCTGTGTGTGTGTGTCTCTCTCTCTCTGTCTCTCTCTCTCTCTCTGTCTTTCTCTCTGTCTTTCTCTCTGTCTCTCTCTCCTTTCCCTGGCAGAATCAGAGGTCTACTTGAATACGCAGGTGTGAGCAGGGATTCCTTCAGACGGAATTAAGCGGGTGAAGAGGAGTGCAGGTTCTGAATGCCTGTATCGCACGTGTCTGACAGGTTTAAACGTTTATTCAAGGTCCCATCCCTAATTCCCTGAAGCAGGTGTAAGCCCCGGTCGATGCTTGAATTATCCAATCGAGTAGATATGCCCATAATAATTTGGGGCTAAGCTTTTCGAGGTGGAAATTGAATCAAGCAGGGTAATGTTTCCTCTGGTAATCCACCTTTTTTAAATTATTATTGACGAAGACAAATGCACACTTACACGGTTTTCACTCTGAAGAATTGAACAGTTTTATTCATAAAGTGCTCAGTGTCACTTTAATGCACTCACAGCAGCATTGAGTAAATGTATAGGTGTCTAGCAGTGCTTCCCATGTTGTTTAGGTATATGTATTTATATATTGTACTACTGTCTCCACAACTATTAGGTGATTCATTGTTATATTTATTATACATCCATATGTCTCAGATGAAGCCAGCAGGACTTAAATGTGAAAGACATTATGCAAATACACCTGTCAAAGCCTTTTTGAGGGGCCCCATTCTGATGGCATGGTAGCTCATTATATTGCTCCTAGGGGCCGAGCAGAAGTTGCGGTTAAACCAGGCGCACGTATGTGAGGCGGCGTGAGCGCGATGTGGCGTACGGGCCCTTGGGGGCCTCACGTGCGGCGTCTGTTGGCAGCGTAGGCTCAGGTTCCGGCTCCATTCAGCGCGGCGTGGTCTGATTCGCTCGTCTCCAAGGTAATTGCTATTTAATCATTGACACATGAAGAATGATTCTCCTGCATGAGCTGTCATACGTGGTGAGGCGTGGCGCCCTCTCCCTTGCCTCAGGTGACGGACCTACCGTCTAACGGAGCGAGGGCCATATGTAGATGCATAGTGAACTCTAATTGGCTCTGATTTCTGTCATTTTTTCCCTCTCTTTTCTTTAACATATTCTTCATTTGCATGTAAACACACAGCCCTGTACAGGGTAAATTTGAACACATTGAACTTTTTGCAGTGGTGTGGGCTGCCAGTGATGTTAGTAGAGAGACAGTTTGATCTTGTGATGAAACATGTGATTTGGAGACTATTGTATGAATGCATTGGTTTTTTAGTCATTCTGTGACTACATTTTGAAAAAAAAAAACATTGAAAATGCCCTGTGGGTGCTGATAAAAAATAGGGAGTGAAAGCACACTGCCGCAAAAAACAGACTGAATGCAGACTGAATGTCAGCATGGTGGATTTCAGAACATTGACCAGAGGGCATGCTGGGATAGCTGATGGCAAGATTGCATCTCGAGGTTGCAGTTTTTTGAGGTTCTCAGACCCGTTTGGTCATGTGACAGCGAGTTAAGCATGCCATTTCACTTCCACACAATGACACGTTTGTCTTTAAAAGTTCAATGTGGTACGACCTCGTCGGGAAAAACAAAAACAAACAATCCCCCCAAGAGCATTCCCCTCATAGTGGACCATAACAGTAATTTATATGACCACAACACGGTCATAGGCAACACAGTGGCTTCTCAGATATTTATACCAGCACCATAATACTATGTCAAGTTGTAGTCTTAAGTAGTAAGTGGTAAGCTATTATTTTTCCCTCAATGATGGAGTGAACATATTAAGAAAAGGACTGTTGTATTGTGTGGCTGTTTGTGCATTACTAGGCACCGCTGTTTATATTGGGAATTACTGTGTGGAAAGAGACACGTCACAGTAACCTAACATGGTAGCATCAAAGCAAAAGTCAATACACCGTTACTGCTATTGTATAAAGTACTACTTTTCACCCTTAAAGGTGAAAATCCATGCACGGGAATGAAATCTCAGAACAAATACTGTTGAAAAACAGCTTCATCTCAAGGAGGTGAAAAATGGAAGAGGCAGGATGTAGTGAGATTATTAACCGCAGTCTCGGTTCTGGAGCGAGAAGAGGAAGAGCTTGTCAGTGCTCTCGACTGCGTCTGTCTAAGTCTCTCGAATAAGGTTGAGTATCGCACCTACCAGGCAGATCGAATTTGAAACATGACGTGCCAGATCTTTAGATGTTTCCCCCCCACTTCCAAATAGCTTAGGATTATTCTCCACCCTAATACCTGTGGAGGCTGCAAAGCCTGAAGGATAGGATTAGTGAATATGGCATTTCTAATGTGTGACACACTAATCACACGGAAAGAACAGGACTACTTCTCCATGTAACTTTGAGCAGGAGAGAGAGTGAGATGGAGTGAGCGAAAGGGGGTAGAGACAGAGAGAGATAGAGGGAAGGAAGAAGAGAGAATAGAAGAGGGGGGTCTTTTTGAAGGCTTACCCCTGTACAAGTAAAACCTGCTGGAGCACAGATGACAATGACACATTGTCAAATGAGGGTGGCGAGGAATGTGGGGAAACTTAGTTGAGGAGGTTGGGAGTGTGTGTGTGTGTGTGTGTGTGTGTGTGTGTGTGTGTGTGTGTGTGTGTGTGTGTGTGTGTGAGTGTGTGTGTGTGTGTGTGTGTGTGTGTGTGTGTGTGTGTGTGTGTGTGTCTGTGTGAGTGAATGGAATAGGAGCCATCTTGAACTAATTCTGTGGATGTAGATGTAGATTTATTCATTTTCATCCTTATAATGAATTCAGAGTTTTGTCTGGTTTTCATGAACAGCAAACTGTATGTATTTTCTGTGTGCATATGCATGTCAGTGTGTGTTATATTTTTATGTCTTCTTTGAATTATGTCCTTTTTACAACAAGTTAAGATAGCTCTATGAGCTCCACTGAACATGTCTTTCAAGTAGTTTGTTGAAAATACCTCTCAGATTAGGTATTTTCACCTGCCTCTCTGCCCCACTGGTTCAGAACAGGCAGATTTTCATTAGAAGTCCTACATTCTAGGTAAGCTACAGGTAAACTAGGTAGGTAAGATGCCACTGCCAACACCTCTGTTGTCTAGAATTTGTGTAGAATTCTCTAAAATCAGTTTAGCAAACATCTTAAAATGCATTTTTATAAATTCCCAAGTGTGGGGATGGCTCAGTTGGCTTGGTTTGCAATGTATAGTGGTGGAAACTATCCTACTACCCTATCTTACTTATCCATACATTAGCTGTTAGTGTTCGCATGTGCTAAATGGCAACACACCAGTAGATAACTTCTTCTCTTCTCTTCTCTTGTTTTCTCTTCTAACAGTGGTAAATTTACTATTTAAACATGTTTTTTTTACAAACTCAGACTGTGTACAGAGGCAGTATAAACCCAAAAAGACATTCAAAACCCATCAATACTAATTTATAATTCATAATAATTACTACATTTATCAATTAGACAAGCACAAACTAATACAGCTGGCTGAACTTTTAATGTGAAGTCCTCCCCACCAGATCCTCAGTGTGTCCTTGTATACAGTAGCAGTAGTTGTGCGGATGAGGCCTTCCGCTGAGTCGAGAGTGTGGTCGGCCCGAAGAGTGGAGCAGTGACCCGGACTAAAGAACACACTGGAGCGTCCTCTCTTTATCGCCTGACACTGTTCATTACCACTTAAAGCATCTTGATGCTCTGGCATTATCTGTTTGCACAAAGTTATTAATTTTTTCACCTCTCTCTCTTTCTCTCTCACTCTCTCTCTCCCTTTCTCTTTCTCTCTGTCTTTCTTCTCTTCTCTTCTCTTCTTTTAGACCCAGAGTCAGAGAATAGGGAGGAAATCAATAATGGTCAGAGAGCCAGGGTCTGGCAGTAGTGACACGGAACAGAGCGAGGTAAATGATTGGAACTTTAATTACTTTGATCCGTCATGCATTGTAGCGTCGTGTCACTGAAGTCAATGCCATGACAGGCGCCGAACAAAGGCCACGGAGCATTTTCATAACATCTTCACTCCTTCCTAATGGTTGATTAAGAAGGGTATCAAGCATGAATACACAAGACTAACAGCCTCTCTGGGATGTGTGTGCTTGTGTTTTTAACACTCTCCCTGAACAGACAGAAAGTGCATTTGAGCAGCCATGTTCTTTTCAGACTTAGTTCTTTAGCGTTTAAGAGTTTTCTAAAGAGAACTTTTGTTACAAAGACACACTGAGATGGACCTTAATTGCTGTTTGTTGCTGTTTTGTAAGGTTTGAGCTCACACTCAAAATCTTCACGCTTGTAATGTCAAGTACAGGAGCTATTGTGCTTTTGCTATTGCATGTGAGTTTGCACTTGTTCACCTGTCTCTTCACCAGTCCAGATATCTCTTTTAGTTACACTGTACATGAATTCAGAGAAGTATGGCCACCATTAATATGGTCTTTCCTGTCCCTCACTAAAGTCCCCCATTACACACACACACACACACACACACACACACACACACACACACACACACACACACACACACACACACACACACACACACACAGACACACACACACAGGAAAGAAATGAGTCTTTTTAATTCATGAATATTCTGGCACTTAGCAGAGGGATAAATTCCCAGAATTGTCTTCGGAGCTGATGAATCTGCAGCGTGTGGGGTAATTTAGAAAGAGACATTAATCTCCGACTGTGGTCCAACAACCAGGAGGAGAAAAAAAAGCTGGAAGAGAAAAATGTCATTGATAAAAGAGGAGAAGAGGAAAAGTTAAATTACTACATGAGCTTAGATACCACCCATGCCATTTAGAAGGCTTTATTGATTCCACAAACAATCTTCATGTTTACTAAATCATAGTAAATAAAATTATTATAATGGAATTGTAATTGCAAGCAAGCGGTCACTGACTGTCAGAGTGTTTGTCAGGCTGTTCAGCCACAGCAATCAATGGAGAAATGAATGGAGTGAAGCACAGAGTAACTTTGCCCTTTGTGCTTTGGTGGGTATGCAGAGGACAGGGTTTCAGGAACCAGGGGAAGACTTCTAATTACTGATCAATTACTGATCAATCATTTGGTGCCAGGTGAGGACTCCTAATCACTGATCAATCGGTTGTGCAGTTTTGGATAAGGTTGCTTCAGCATAACTTAAAGCAGTAATTCTATTTTCACGCACCGAGGTTTGAGGTAATCCCAACAGTGTAACCAGCAGGACATGCTTGCTTTATACACAGCGCTTCGGCATGGCCCGAGAGATGAAAGAAGAGAGGAGGAAATAAACGTCACGAAGAGATACTTCCTATGCTCCACGCTTGTCCTCTCTCTGCCTCTGTCTCTCTCTCTGTCTGTCTGTGTCTGTCTGTCTGTCTCTCTGTCTCTCTCTTTCTCTGTCTTTTACCCATTTGCTCACTTTCACATAAACTACAGTATAGTCGCACAACACAGGACATATGTTCTCTCTCTCTCTGTCTTACACACACACACACACACACACACACACACAAACCAGAGGGTCTGTCTGTCTGTCTTTCCCTTAAATTTGCTTAAGCAAGAATGATCAGATTGAAGAATGACCACTAAATGAAAATTGGCTAATGGATTCTCCTGAACTTTTTTAATACATGTGGGAAGAGCTAGAGTTCTCTAAATTGAGAAGTGCCTGGGTTCTGTAAAATGAATTTAAGTGATATATTAAAAAACCTAAAATCTTAAGTGTGGGAACACCAGAAAATTCATACTTTCCCTCTAATTTGTATTGATGGCCTGGAAGAAAGTAGCATGGCTTTGCAGTTCTCTAAGAGAGAAGACGTTTAAATGGAGATTAATTCAAATTTCTGCTTGCTCAGTACTTGTAAAACTAAAGCAATTTATATTCTTTCTCTTAACGATCCCCCTTTCCCTGATTGCAATAATGTAATCTAATTGTAATTATGATAGTATCAGAATCATACAGACCTTAACATGATTGGAACTACTCATTGCATTAAAAACTAATTTTTGAATAATGATGAAAGGGACTGTGGAAAATGCGGAAGTATTAATTTTTTTATCTCTGTTTTGTGGGGGTGTGGGGTAGCATCCCTCCCCACAGCCAACGACGTGCTCAGGACGAGTGTAAGGAAGCCCAAAGGGGGGCGGAGAGAGAAGGCCACCCCAATTAAACATATCGCAGCGATCAGTGGCTGCAGGATGGTGCGCGTGCTGCCGGATGGCGTACGGTTGCGGCAAGTTAGCAGCCAGCCCATAACATCGAAACAAAATCACTTAGCACTGGCAACCGTGCAATAAGTCATGTGAGGTAGTGTATGCTTATGGCTCACCATTTATGGTTATGTTTAAGTTCTTGGCTAGCCAGTAATATCAGAGTTGAGGCTAAGCACAGGAAAAAAAGTAAAGTACAGTTATGCAAAGTTTACTGCTTTTAAGGTTGAAGGAGAGACCCAGCCTCTCAGGACTCTGTGTAGCGAAGGTGACATGACAATGAACCAGAACAATCAAAACAATGATTGGCTTGAACTTTTCCACTGTTTTAGAGAGAGCAGGGAACTACATTGTGTATATGCTGTGTGTGTGTCTGTGTGGGTGTGGGTGGTTTTGTGTATGTTGTGTGTGTTAGGAAGCTTAAAAAAGTCAGTTATAAGGGGAAGTTTGTCTAAATGTTTTTTTTTTTCTTCTTCTTCTTCTTTATGGAGTGCTTTCCAGCAGCTTTCCCCCACTCTCAAAGGTCTTATGAGAAATGATGGGAGCATCACAGTGCTGAATTGAAAGTTCATGCTCTCGCAAACTACATTAGAACAGGCGCTCTTCCATTCGCTACGATAGACTGGCACCTGGATACAGCCAGGGCTTCAGCCCCACCTGACCTACTTTGCCTGCAAGGCAGCCATGGTACCTACCCAATGGGTTTAGGATATTGACACTCATCACCTTCCTGGAGTTTTTTTCACACACAGATCCCAGACCTCTGGCAGCCATTTTCTCGCTGATAAAACTGACACTTAGCTGCGGTGGTCTGAGGTGAGACGGCGATTTGCTGGTAGCTTTCGCTGGCTAGACCCAGAGGCTAAAGCACCTCATGTATGAAATGCTTTGCCTACTGAATGATGGGGAATTGCTGAATAGGCCACCTAACTGGTTCGAGAAAAGGTGAGACACAGTGACTGCGGGGAGGAGAAACCCTGAAGGGGTAGTGTCATGGTAGAGCCCACCCCCCCACTTTATTACCTCCCAAATCTCCACTGTTGAGGAAAATGGTTTACCTTCCACCTCGTCTGTCTCTCTCCCAAAAAAGTAATCCACGACACATATCCAAAGCAGCTCCCCACCCCCCAAATACAAAATCTACAAATCTACATCCCACAGACGTGCCACAGGATTGGTTGCCTGCAGAGGTGCAGGATATTTTTAGGGGCAATGATGTGCCCAGGCGTCGCTCCAATCGGGCGCAGCTTTAGCATACAAGCTAATGCATTTCAAAGGGAATTTGAAGGGTTTGATCTGCGCCACAACAAGAATACACAAGGCAGATGCCCCACTCACATTGCACACAACTGACACGCGCCGTATGGGGGCTGTCGGAGATCTAAATGTGATTTCTGGGTAATGTATGCAAAAGAAAATGGGTGGAACGAGCTGCAGTTCCTCAGTGGGATTCTCTTTTTTATTTTAGTGAATTCTCTCAGTGAACCTCTGATTAACTTGCCTTTATTTTTTCTTCTCTAATCGCTGAGCAGATTCTTATCCGACCTTGGAGTTCCCCTAAGCACATACCTAAAGCAGATTAAATTCAACGCCGCACCTCACTTCGCCTGTTGAGCTGATCACTTGACAGAGGCCTCCTACTTCTCCACCTCCTCCGCCACCTCCTCATCTCCCCCCAAACCTTCCTTAAGGAGCGGTGCATACTTAGGCAAATAATATAATTTTTCAATAATTCGCTTCCCAGAATGAGATCCTAAGCTACAGAGAGAGAGAGAGAGAGAGAGAGAGAGAGAGAGAGAGAGACGGAGGGGAGAGTGGGAGCGAGGTGATTATTTCCTCGACGCCAAGGCCTTGCCAGCTTGCCTCTCTTGTCACACTGAAACGCCCTCTTATCATTTACATGCCACTGCTGAGTCTGCCAGAGAAAGAGAGAGAGAGAGAGAGAGAGAGATGTATGACTGTGTGAGAGTGAGATGTTTAAAGATGCATATTTATCTGTGTGTGTGAGAGAGAGAGAGACAGACAGAGAGAGAGAGAGTCAGTGATGTACAGACATACGTGTGTGTGAGAAAGAGAGAGAGAGTGAAATGTACAGAGATAAATATTTTTGTGTGTGAACAATGTATACATGTAGATGTTTGCATACAGATGTATATTTGTGTGACATTATACATGCTCGGCTTGTGTATTTGTTACTTGACTGTCTGTCCATCAGATTTTCTCTGCTGGAATATTAGTGTTGTTCAGCTTCACTGTCTAGTGCTAAGGAGATGTTCATTCCTTCTATCCTAAAGAGGTGTTGAGTGGGGTTGTGTGTGTGTGTGTGTGTGTGTGTGTGTGTGTGTGTGTGTGTGTGTGTGTGTTTGCATGTGTTGCTCAGCTTCAGTATCTTCTGCAGTAAATGCTCACTCTTTTGTTTCCTGCCCTCTAGTTTACTACTGTAAGGTGCCATTTTATCATAAAGAGGTGTGGGGTGTGTGCTTGTGTGTGTGTGTGTGTGTGTGTGTGTGTGTGTTGGGGGGCTGTTGGTGGAAGTTGACCCACAGCTGAACGTTGGCCCTTAAAGTCATGAGTATCAAACTGTCTCAAATGTTAAAGCTCAAGGATGTTTTAATTGTAGTTTGGAGAAACAGCATGCACCACATTCACCCTGACCCCCCCCCCCCCCCCCCACGCGCGCACACACACACACATACCCACACACCCTCCAGAGCCCCCTCACTTCCATCTGTGCATATATTTCTTGCTAATGCACAAGCACATTTGATTTGTTCACGCACAGCAACTTTTCGAGCTATTGCCCTTCCTGATTCCCCGCTCGCTTGCTACGGCTGCACCACCTGGGTGCCACTGGCTCCAAGGCAGAGATGTGCAAGATGTGGCAACCCTGTGTGTGTGTGTGTGTGTGTGTGTGTGTGTGTGTGTGTGTGTGTGTGTGTGTGTGTGTGTGTGTGTGTGTGTGTGTGTGTGTGTGTGTGTGTGTGTGTGGATTTGTTTGTTTGCTGAGGGCATGGGCATATTTTCATCCCAATGAAAGACAGAGAGGAAAATTGTTAAATGAAGAAAAATAAGATACAGACTTGTATCTTGTATGTGTGTTGGGGGTGTGTGTGTGGATTTGTTTGTGCTCATCTACATGTGTGGGGTTGTGTGTGTGTGCCTGCGTATTACAGAAAGATATAAAATTCACACAGTGCATTGTAAGAGCTCATCCAACAAAGCAAGTAAAAATGGTAACACTTTAGAATAACGGATGTATATAAAGCATTGGTAAGGCTTAGTGAATAATTAAATAAAAATTAAATTAAATTAAAAGAAAACATTTACAGAGATCTGTAAATGATTAGGAAATGCCATGATAATATTAAATATACAAGTTGTTCCTCATTTGAAAAACATTCCAGCTTGCTTGTGAGTTTTTACATGCAAATTAACATCTTCCACTACAGTTACCAACATTTCTCTCCTCTGCACCAACTTTGTAAAAAAAAATGCAAATAACAATTTATTGCTTTATTGCTTAATTGCTTTTTTGGTGGATCTAAATGTAACATTATGTAATATCATGTACATACACTGTACATACCTAACACCTTATCCTAACACTAAGGTACAGTAGTCTAAACACATAAGTTACATGTTGTTACACATTTTGTTACACTGAACTTTATGATGTAGATACACTGTAAAAGGTACTGTAAAACAAAGTGTAACCAGAATGCCTCTGTGTGTAAAAAAAACATTTAATGTTAACATAGCATTTCCTAAACATTTACAAATTTCTGTAAATGTTTTGTTTTTAATTAGTTCATTATTTACTAAGCGTTACTAATGCTTTGTAAAAGTCTGTCATTCTAAAGTGCTACCATAAAAATGTAATCTAAAAAGACGATCTTCATCAACATCAGCATCAGCATAAACTTACCAAAAATACTGCATGAGAAATAAAAAATAAATAAATGACCAGTTTTTTGTTTCATTTAGTTTTCCTTATTAACAGCTAGCACAATGTAAAGAAACCTCCAATCAACCATTTTTTAAGTCTCCCCAAAGCATCATTATTTATTCCTTTTGCACCTTCATACAGCCTGCTATTAATTTCTGCTTGCTGCCCATAGCCGTGCCCAGATAAAGGGCCTTCCCACAGTGGGGTAGTGGAGTGGCATTCCGATGAGCGGCAGAGTGAGGTGTAGGTCAGCGATGATACCAATCTTTGACTCATTGTGTTGCAAAGTACCCAGGACCTGATGCTGCACGCCTGTTTGAATGGATCCGCGTGAGAAGGGCTGATCCACCTGGGCCGCGGGGAGCCGGGCTTCTTGATGAGCCGGGATGATCAGGTTCGGCGGCGCTATCTCGGCGGATTTCTTCGCTCTTTTCTTTCTTTTCCCGCCGTGGAGTGAAACCGGAGTCTTGATTGGACCTCGGACACCTACTGGGACCAGCTGTTGCAGCGAGAGCACCGGGGAGCACGAGACCCCCCTGCCCTTCCTCCCCTCACCCCCTCACACACACACACACACACACACACACACACACACACACACACACACACACACTCACACACCACAGCCTCGTGCAGTCACACAGCAACATGCATGTGTGTTTGTCACAACCTCTGTGTTCTCTTGCACGCTCTCCCCAGCCTGGCTTTAAGTGGCACATGATGAAAGGCCCCTGTTATTGCGGCGGACGGCTGCACGTCTCATGGCCGTGATGCCTGCATAAAAATGTGCGGGTTAACACGTCCCTTGATGCTTCCGAGTTTTCAACGCAGGCTGCTGATGAAATGATGAAATGAGACACAATTAAAAGTGAGCTTTTTTTAGGGATGGGGGGTGCGGTGGGGTGGTGGTTGTGTAGTGCTGATTGTGAATAAGGTTGTGGGGGTGGGGGGTGGCCCTTGAGTCAATTAATTTTATTCTAGCGCACTAGTCCAGAGGCCAAGCGCAAGGAAGAAGAAGCTTCTCATTGGGAAAAAAGGCCAGTCTCTTAGCAACAGCACCCCTCTCTCAACATGTCAGCAGCCTCTGGCCCTACAGCTTCAGCCGGCACTGAAGCCACCCCAGCCCCCCTACACACACACACACACACTCACACACACACACACACACACACACACACACACACACACACACACACACACACACACACACACACACACACACACACACACACACTCTCACACACACACACACACACACACACTCTCACACACACACACACACACACATGCCCAAAACCTGCCCTGTGATAGGTCGAGATCATGCTGGATGTCAGTGGAATCCCCAAAGGGGAACTTGGCAGATCTCACATAGGAAAGGGGGGTTGGGTAGTTAAAAAAAAAAGAAGAGAAAAGAAAATCAATTTTAAGCTCACATGCCCCACTGGGTGCCAGAGCCACTTCGGGGATCCTGACAGATGCCTGAGTTGACAGGATTTGACTTCCAGAGGTAGAGAGGTGACAAACTCCATCATGGAGAAGGGCCAGGCAGGGACCGCGGAGGCCTAACCTGCTCACACCAGCCCCAGCCCGGTACGGGATTGAACCTATTTATCTCTTTCACCAGCACCAAGGTACCACAGGGACTGGAGAAAGTTGTTCCACAAAAAATACGGACAAAAAACACACACACGCACACACACACTTACACACACAGGGAAAAGGGGAGAAATGGTGAGGGGAAAAGAGGAAGTGAGGAGAAAAAAATGTGGCAGAATTCAGGGGTGTAAATGATGAATTACTTTTCATCAAGTGAAAGGAAACATACTCCGGAACAATACTGAAATGGAGCAGGACTCTCTGACCTCCTGGCTCACAGCAGCCAATATCTTCATTCAAGAAGACAACCATGAAATTACACCGAAAATGGGATTGTCATGAACAGGCCCTTGAAATCTCGGTATACAGCCATTACTGCATGGGAAAGAGCCCTCATCCTCACATCATAACTCGTAAGGGAAGAGACGAAAAGCGAGTGTAGAGGGAAGAAGAGAGAAAGAGAGAGAAGGAAGGATTGAAGGAAGGAAAGAAGACAAGATCAGAGGGTGGGGATATAAAAACATGTTCTTTTTTTTCACTGTGCGTATGTGCACGTTGGTCCACATGAGAGAGTTCTTTAAAATGTGTCGGGTATCCTCTGTAATTACGAAGAGGTGATTGTTCTTTTCGCTTTTTCTCTTCCCCCTCCTCCCAGGCATAGCAGCATAGAGAGAGAGAGAGAGAGAGAGAGAGAGAGAGAGAGAGAAAAAAAAGGTGTTCATGACCAGATGCACTGAATGCCTTGTTTACATAATGGGAACATAGAGACTACAATGGCTAATGAGCAATCAAATAATAATTAGGAAGCCAAAAGGAGCTCACAGGAAGGCGATTGTGAATACAAATCATTTTTGACTGGGGGAAGGTGGAAAAGAAGGGAGTGAAGTTCGTTTAGCCGAAGAGCAGGGAGAGAACATCGTTTTCCCTCATTTTCAATTGGCAAAAATGCACATTGTTAAGGATTAGTGCTGGGAGGCCACCCATAGACAGTGTGGTATGACTAAATTGCTGGTAGATAGCGATCTAATGCTAACCTTTGTGTCTTCCCAAGCCAGTGTTTATCCACGCTTTTCCCCAATGGAGGTTATCAGTGCTGCTTGCAGAAACACTCCACACATTTTGCATGACTGTGTGCGAACTCAAGCGCAACCCTGTGTGCAAACACAAAGATGCAGTCACACACACACACACATACACACACAGCATATGAAATGAATATCTTATCAGTAAACTGTGTCTATTGACACATGCTGTGTCATTGTAGTGCCCATCTATGAAATCTACATTCCCATCCAAGTCTTTAATTTCTCATTTCAGCCCAAACTGGTCTTTTCTTTAGTTCTTCATTCATTTTAGCAATGTTCATCCACCCACCACACACACACACAAACACACACACACTATCGCCCCCCATGCCTTATCTTTCCTGAATATTTAGTCCCATATTGAACTGACTGCAATTCATTGGGTGAACCCCCCATACCCCCTCCCACCCCACCCCCTTCGATCAGCACAGTAGGCAGAGGAAGAGAGTGGAAATAACAAGCCATAACCCCCCAAAAGAAGGGAAGTTGTCCCCTCCACGCTGACACCAATGTTATGCTGAAGTCCTTTCACTGAATGACTGACCCTTGCTGAGTCTCTTCCCCCAAAACACAATGACCAAATCTAAGCAAAATGTCAACAGCAGCGGCAATGACAACAAGGCCAGAACTGTTTTCAGGACAACCGTGTTTCTGTTTCGCATTTCAATATTTTCTACACGGGCCTCATGCAAAATAGGGCCCTGTTTGTGACAAGAATGAGGACACAAGAAGACAGAAAAAACATCACTCTCTGTATTATTTATTTATTTATTTATTATTATAGGAAAAAAAAACTCCTCAAACTCAGCTTGCCAGACTAGAGTCGTTTTTGTGGCATGAAATTATTGCAACAAGTTGAATGGAGAGGACGGAATGAGTCAGAAAAAAACTGTCCCAATGTCTGTGAGGGGAAAAAAGTATTTTGAAGGATCTGTAATTTTCAAAGCGCTCTACATTTAAATGTTCCTTTTATTCCTGCACAGCCCAGAGACACTTTTCAAACTGTGCGATACACATAATTAGATGGGGCAGATAGATGACATTCTCAATGCACCATTAGAAAGAGGTCATCCTCTCTCTTTCCCTCCCTCTCTCCCTGTCTCTCCCTCTCTCTCCCCCCCCTCCCTCTCTCTTTCTCTCTCTCTCCCTCTCTCTCTCTCTCTTTCTCTCTCCCTTCCCCTCTCTCCCTCTCTCTCCCTCTTGGTGAAACCAGCACACTGCTCTCCTCTCTTGTTAATTTACCGCTTCAAAGCAATTTTCATGTGACACACACACACACACACAGGCTAAAGTCACACATATCTTAAATGGGCGTGTTTTTCAATCACGGACACAACTTTTTTTTCAACTGCTGGAGAAGATAGGTCTTTTCTGTAACAGAGAACAAAAGGACACATTGATAGCAGATTAAGATGAGTGACTGGGCCGTGTCTGAAATCAGTAAACAAACCAGCACCACTGAAAACGTTGCGTGGTGTCATTAGGGTCCATTCACGTATAAAAGTAGCTCTGTGCATGTCTTCTGAAAAGGCAAAGCAGGCCTTCTGTCTGAGCTGTAACTCAATCGCTGTGTTTAAAATACCTTGTGGGAGGCGACTGCTTGCATTAAAGGTTGAAATATTTAAAGGTTTCCATCTCCCTGTGATGTTTTTTTTCTGCGCACCTGGCAATTTCTGTTCTCAGATCAGGATTTGGAAGGTAAATAGCGTGTGAAATGGGACATGTGTTTCCCATTGCTTCCTGTTTCCTGCGGCACACGTGTCGGCTTCGGCCGACGATGGTTTAAACGTTCTTCCCTCCCTCTCTGCCTCCTCGGGAAAGTCTGATGGTGAGTGCAGACCAGACGCACGTCCACACACCCGCATGCCTGCCGGCAACTCCCTCTCTCTCTGTCTTTGCTTTTAGTGAAGCTGATGTGCCAAAGTTTCAACCTGCCTGAAATTACAAGCCCTCTTTCAAAGTCAACACTTCTTCACCATCTGAATTTCATTGGTGGTACTACACAAAGAGAGAGAGAGAGAGAGAGAGAGACCACAGAGCAGATCAAACGGAGCTGCTCAGGAGGTATTTATTCAGCGAAGGAGGCATAAAAAAGCGAATCTGTCTTTGATGGGCTTTGTGTTGATTGTGCGCTCTGAGATGGGAAGTTAATGATAATTGTCCATGCGGCCCTTAAACTGAAGGGAGACATCAAACAGAGTCAAATCACTCTGTGGAGGCGGCGAGGTGTGTGTTTGAATGGGGTGAAGTGTTTGCCAGTCCCCCAAAACAAGGTCTTGGTTTTGAAAAAGTCAAGCACTCTTCAGGGGTACAGACAAGTAGTAGAGAGACAAGTGGTCCTGTTGTTTTGTTCTATCCAAGAAAACCTGTGGCCTATGCATGGCACCTCTTTATCGACCTATGAAAATGGACTCATGTGGATATGCCCGTTTCAATAAAAATTGATCTTTCCTACTCCTAAACTGTCTTTAAAATATCTTCTGTTTCTTGAGTTCTTTCTCTGCACAACCACTCTAATTCACCATAACTCACATTCGTTTATTAATAAATATGTCAATACATTCCCCCTTCTGAACCTTTAGAGAGGCTGTGTGTCTTTTACCATACACTCCCTACCCGATATCAACACATTTGGCAAAAGCTCTGGGGAAAAGAAGAATTTAATTCTGTAGCTGTGCAGAACTAAAATCCTCCTCCAATTTTTGCGTCTGTGCCAGGTCCTGCAAACACCAGCCAGGCTATCCAAACTGTTTGAAATTTCCCTCTAACCGTTGGCAATAGTCAAATGAAGACGCTTGCTCTGGGCCCCGGCTTGGCATCGCCAGCCAGCTGTTTTGTTTACCTTCCCAGCCAATGGCCAAGAGATTTTGTCAGTGGTTTACAAAAGCAATCTTCTAATGCTACTGTTGCAGGAGGCCTGGCAAGTGCATTGCTTTAGGGAGCATATCGAAATAGCTGCAGACAGCCAGTACATTTGAAGGGCATGAGTTATGTTTCACAAACGGGTGGCACACAGGGTGCATGATTTTCACATGGCATTGCCATGATTATAACCGTGTGTGTGTGTTTGTAGTGCCCTCTGTAACTTCTAGATGTATGGGTTTTACCCTTCTCTAGATAAAAAAAAAATAATTAAAAAAAACATATGAAAAGTTTAAAGTGATTTTGTGGTGTGTTGAATTGTGTTTCATAAATTATTTGTAATTTGTGTTTTTCAGAGGCAGACTTCCAAACTAACGCTCAGGATATTTAGTCTCATCTGTAAAGCAAAATTTAAAAAGTTCTGTAACTACATTTTTAATTTCTTTGTGCAATTTATCTGTTCTGTTTGGCTATTCAGACATTACATCTTAATCAGTGTGTAGTTTACCAGAAACACTTGAACTTTTCCAGTGCTTATATTTTTGTCATCATATGGACATGTTTAGCATCCATACAACTATGGCATTTTCATAACTCATTTTTTACGGTTGTGTTATGTTCAATCCTGCTGGTACATTTGTTCAACATGATCAAACATTTCACCCAATTTTATCAATTAGATGTAATTTAATTTATACACAGGA
>CM050220.1:27845923-27855923 GCA_027475355.1 Coilia nasus | reverse complement strand
TACCCATGCACACCCTCCTCTCTACACATCACCCCACCCTAGCCTTGTCTTGTCGGAGGCTTTTATGAAAGAGTTGTCAGGAGAGAGACAGTCGCCACAGCGAGCATGCTGGGACTGTGGCCGATGACCTTGGAGGTGTTTGTGTGGGCTGCGTCCGTCATTGCTCGCCATTTGCCCGAGTATTATTGTTTATGAGTAGGGGGATTTTTATAGGTTGTGCAGGATGGACAGCTGCCGTGCTTGGCTGTTGACCAGGACTAATATCGTGGGGTGAACTGCTTGCAGTACCTGATGGCAGATGTCCTCTCTCTCTCTCTCTCTCTCTCTCTCTCTCTCTCTCTCTCTCTCTCTCTCTCTCTCTCTCTCTCTCTCTCTTCTCTGTCTTTCTCTTTCACTCTCTCTTTTCCTCACTTAATCCATCTCTCACTCTTTTTTCACCTTCCTCCCTCTCTACCTGTCTGCCTCAACCTTTTCGATTCATTCAGTCACATCATAAATGCCTTGCAACTAAATTTGTGATGAACCGTTGCTGCCGCCACCTGACCCCGAGAATAGAGAAGCTAGCGAGAGTCTTTCACAGCATTAGATTTTCCCAGGATGTTTAGTGCCGTGCTCTTTTCAGATGCACTTTCCATCCTCTTAGTGTGCCGTCTTTTGCATCTCTGTGATCTTGTGAACAGTATCGGCGGGGGTGCATAGAGGGGATATGTCCGTACATAACGTGCTTTTCTCTTCGACACGTCTTGAGATGCGTTTTTCAAACATCCCTTCCCCAGCAGCTCCCCACCTCTCTCCTCCTCCTCCTCCTTCTCCTCCTTCTCTGGGTTCAGTTCTCCAAGTTTTCTTATCTCTTTGTTCTTCATTTGTTATGTTTACACTTGACTTGAACGCAGCAGTTTTTCGCCCTCCCTCCTCTCCTCCTCTCCCTCTCTCCCCGCGCGCTCGCAGCCCCTTCCTGTGCGAGAAACAGCTGGGAAAGCAGTGTGTGCAGAAGCTTCACGGCCGGCAGGAGAAAGGGCTCACTGCAGTTTTGTCAATTTTAACCAGATTTTCCAGGGATGTTAGGCGAACAAAAGAAAGTGACATCCCAGTGTCATGCTGTTTAAAGCACTGTACTTCTTTTGATGCAAGATGTGCACAAGAGGGGAAGAATCTTGAAATAAACAAAGCGAAAACACACACACACACACAAAAGATAGCGATATCGGTTTGGTTGGGTTCCCTCGCCTTCAGAGTAAAATGGCACTTTTGATCCGTTCACATTTGCATTCGTTTGTTTTTTGTCTTTTGCATATTCAATGACAAAGTTAATGATCTGATATTGTGAGGGGATGCGTCTCTTTAAGAGAAAAAAATGAAAGAAAAAAGAATGGAAAATAGTGTGTGTTTATGCCTTAACAACATTGAAGGCAAAGTGAACACATGCTTTCACGCTTTACCTATCATGGAGCTTTGAAGGTCCATTAATTAATATTAGAATTTGATGACAGTTCCCTGAAACTTTACAACTTCATAGTCACTTGACTTGTTTGACAAAATCACTTTAGGCTTAGGATGTGATGGGACTGTGTGCATCTTCATGGTGTTTGGCCAGTGTCCAGGTGTAGAGAGATATAATGTGCATGTCTAAGAGCCAGCCTCACCCTGCCTTTTACGCTTGATGTTATTACTCTCACTAACACATCTGCAGGCTCCAAGTGCTTTAGGTGTCGTTGCTCTATTGTCATATGAAAAAGACATTTTCTGAACGCGTGCCAACGGTTTCCTAACGCTTCTTTTTTCATCTCTCTCTCTCTCTCTCTCTCTCTCTCTCTCTCTCTCTCTCTCTTTGCCATCAGATCAGACCCTGCTCTCCTTCTCCTCGGATCCTGGATTGGGAGAGCAGGGCCAAGGCTCAGCCCGCCCGTCTACATGTATGTGATGGCGTCTACAAGCCGTCGTTGACAGAGGCTCTGACTGGCCCCTTAAACAAGCCGTGAGAAGGTACGAGTGATGCGATCATTCACCGGCCTCTCTAGGCAAACCTGGCAATGTACCCCACAGCATTAGGGCTCACAGGAATCCCATTAATAACCTTTTCATCAGGAATACTGTTTTTGTAACTGCACAATGGCTTGAGTTTCTGTGGTGTGTACAGCATGTGGCCCAAACTCTTTCCATTAGCTGGCATGCATAATTAATCCCATCTGCATTTTTCAGCCAGTTGCGGAGTGATTTAGGAGTCGGTGGAACTGTATTTAGTCGTAAAAAATGGGAGTAAAAGTGGTAGTTAAAATTTTTAAGTGTGATGCTTTTATTGTGCTGTTATGCGTCATCAAAACTATCATTACTATTATAGTCACCATGGCCATAACTGCATATTACATGTTGTTAAATGCACATAAATTCTTGCGTAACCTTGCCAAGATATACTCCCTCAAATCACTCAGGTTTTTGGTCTGTTGTTCCAAGACAAACAGGTACAGAGTGTCATGTCAAGCTTCCTTTTCCCCCACAGATACTATATGCATGCAGTGTATATGGATAAACAAGGCCTCACAATGGAAACAGCTTATGCCTTTACTGCAGGTGTGTGTGGAAATAGTGAAAAATTAATTGAACAGCGCCTTTGTTAAAGTAGAGGAATCTTGAGAAATATGTAAATCAGATTTTCTAAATGATTATTAATTCCACAGCATTAGCATGAAATTAAAAATTTCTCCTGTACGGGGGCATATAATTTAATCATTCAAAAGCAATTAAGCTGAGCATGTGATCAGGACCTAAACCTGAAGCAGGGATGAGATCGGCTTTTCCACCTCATATCCTGTTGTTCTGTGGAGAGTTTGTGCACCGCTGACATGTGGTTGAGTTTTGTTTAGTGTGTTGTTCAGGGGTGGTTTTAATGGCTCTGTGGCTTCATGCATTTCTCTGTTAGGAGTGGTCCTCTATGGCTTTGGAGACTAGAGGGTAGGGAAGGGGAGAGGAGAGGAGAAGAGAGGAGAGGAGGGCAGAGGAGAGGAGAAGAGAGGAGAGGAGGGCAGAGGAGAGGAGATCAGGGCAGAGGAGAGGAGAAGAGAGGAGAGAAAAGGAGAGGAGGGGAGGCTCAAGTCCAAAACTGCACCTGATCTTCCATCAGAGCCATGGCTGTCCTCTGGGGCACATGTGTGCACAAACACACAAACACGCGGCCAGCCAGTGAACTGCAGATGAACCAGATGTAGCACTCACTGGCCGGCCAGTTCCCTCAAGACAAAACATGTTGACAAAAGTGTGGCGGCATTGGTTGCACAGACCACGAGAGTCTGCAGCTCGCTAACAGCATTGCCCCATGATGTGAGACGGATGGCAATGGATTCTAACTCAGAGCACTCTTTTGGGTGGAGTTTTCTATTGTAGAATTTAAAACATCAGTTTCATAGATTATAGGATGTTTTTCCCCCACCAAGCTATAGTTCACTGCCACTGTTTCACTGGTTTCCAAATAAACAAAACATTTATATTAGACATACAACAGCACATTATTGGATTAATCAATAATGAGAAGAGTTTTTTTTGTCATTTTTGAATGTGTGAGTGTGTGTGTACCAGTTGTTTTGTGGAGAGTGAACATTGTCGACACACCATTAAAAACACTTAATTCTGCACTTTTTGTTTCATATTTTTTTACAATGTCTCTTCAAGGATATTCATAATTGATCCACCTTTGTACTGCTGTGAATATAGTTTACCCACCTTTTTACCACTACGCTGCTGCATATCATGGCAGCTGATTAGGATTTGTAATTTTTTTTTTGCAAGTCATACTCCTTTTCCCATCCTTGTGCTTATGTCTTTTATGGTAATTGATTTCATACACATGTATCAGTTGTAATCCCTAAAGCTCACAGCTTCAGGCTCCTTTTGTATGAGGAATGTAAACAGCAGCACCTTCCTCCTAAAGTGTTGTTGGAACCACAGAGGCCCACTGCAGATGGGCAAAATCCCTCTCATTTTATTCCGCCCCCATGTATAAAACACAGTGTGGGAATAGGTTTGACAGATCTATCTCATCCAATATGCGACTCTCTCTCTCTCTCTCTCTCTCTCTCTCTCTCTCTCTCTCTCTCTCTCTCTCTCTCTCTCTCTCTTTCTCTCTCTCTCTCTCTCACTCTTTCTCTCTCTCTCTCTCTCTCACTCTCTCTCTCTCTCTCTCTCTCTCTCTCTCTCTGCTCTCTTTCTCTCCTCTCTGCTTTTTTTTGCCCATAAGTTGCAAATGGCTTCATTAAAACAAAAGCACCACCGTAGGGACTGTATAAAACATGCCGGCTGCTACCTAATATGGTATTTATGACCTGGCTAAATGTAGAGTGAATTAAAGTTTAAAGGATTGCAGTCAGGTAGACTGCCGACGTTTGTAACGGAATGTCCATTAGGAAGATGAAAGAGAGGGGCATTCCCTGGTGGGGCCGGCAGACGTGGCTGTCGTGATGGAGGTGGGTGGGTCGTGTGTGTGTGTGTGTGCATGGGTGTGGGTGTGTGTGTATGTGTGGGTGTGTGTGAGTGAGTGAGAGTGGGGAGGGAGAGGTGGATGGTGGCATGCATGTCTTCTCAGGAGTTCAGATGCACCTACTTACCTACCGCCTAGGCGGATAGACAGACAGCTCGTCAAACACCATTCTCGTACGTGCCCAGGCATCTCCAGGAAGTCACCGCAAATAAAAAAAAAAAGAGAATGAAATATGGAGCAGTGACAACAATGATTTGCAACCTCCCTCTCTGGATTTTCTTTCAAAAAAAGTTGCTTATGTTGTGGAAAATAAGTGCATTTTTTAACGCACCATGTGAGAGGGATGGCTAAGAATGCAGATGGTATTGTAATGCAGATTATACCTTGGACCTGAGTCTACGTTTGAATAATCACAAGACATGCTTTGAACCAATTTCACATCAATCAGCTTTGTATTTCCCTCTGGAGCCAAGCCCTGTGCTGGGCTGGTTCAAAATGCACGCTAGTGGATCTGAATACCTAAGTGTGGTGAATCGCAAGCCTGCACAACCCTTGTGTGTCTTTTTTTTAGACCCCCACCCCCTGTGAAAGTACTACAAGCATACTTGCCACAATTTACATTTGTCACAGGTTCCGCCTTCGCTGGACACAAGGTTGAATTAAGGCTGAAAGATCGAATTTATCATCATTAACAGGTTACATTTGTGGGGTTCATCAATCTTCTGAGGTAAAGAGGCAAAAAAAAAACCCTCCCTCCTCCTTTCAGAGATATGTCTGTAATGGTTGCTTATTCAGAGAAAAAGTGTCTGAATCAGATTTCAGAGGTTTGGAAAAAAAGCGTCACAGATGGTAAGATTTCCTCTCTTTTGCCTGGCCTCTGTTGAACGTAAGAAAGTCTGACACAAAGTGGCCAGCTCTTCATATTTGTTTAGCGGTGATGGGCCGTAATGCCTGCATAATGGCATGCTTAGCATCACCGGCAGCGCCACGCTGGAGACAACCTGAGATCACCATTCTTCTGATTTATTTATGAGCCATGTGCTCTCGCAGTGTACCACTCTCACAGTGAACCACACTGCACCGCACAGCACCGCACAGCACCACACCGACGGGCAGGGCAGGCCATGCCGGATGAGGGGACACTTTGGTGAGCAAGGAACTCCTTGCCTGAGACAGCAAGGGGCGCTGAAGACAAAGGCAGGCCAGGGAGGGCGCAGAGCTCCACCCTAAGGATACCTTATCAAAGCAGCAGGGATCCACACAAGTGTGCGGATGTCATGCAAATGCCACAACTACATGCAAGGACACTAGAGGAAGGGAGAGAGAGAGAAAGAGAGAGAGAAAGGAAGTAAGAGAGAAAGATAGAGAGAGAGGAAGGGAAAGAGGATGGGAGGGGGACGGAGGGAAAGAGGAAGAGAGGGACTTTTTTTTTCTTTGACTTAAAGTCACTATATACACAGGATCTTTTACGTGGACCTCACAGGATGGGGATTATCTACACACTAATGTTTTTTTCTTCTGTTTTTAAACCTCTGCTTTAACACAGCTCAGGAAACTAACGATGTGAAGACCTTGGACCTGCACTCTTCTGACAAGAACTCTGGGAGTTCCAAATGACCAGTGTGAGCCAAGGCTTTAGGTTTGAGTTATAGCTGTGATCCAACAGACAGATGTGATGTCTCTAAATCACTCTATAGTGGTAATAACCCCCCTGCTGAGCTGGAAAACATATGGGCGAGTAAATGTTTCAACAGATCACTCAGATCATGAATCTGCTCTCCTGTCTTCCCTGAGTCTATCAGCGCTCACCGCAGACCAACAGCTTTCGCCTCACCTTCAGTGCTTTCCCATAATAAAAAACTAGGAAGCAAATGAGACGTCGATGTACAGAATGTGTGCTCCACCGTTTCTAAGTTGAAGGTTTAATGATAAACATGCGTTGGGTTTATTTTCGCACACAGCCTCTGCATGATTGCTCACATAAAAGTCTTTTTTGTTTCCTCTGTTTTTGCTCCCAAAGTGAATCACCGTCAGTGCTGTTTCCGTTAGTGCCACAGGCCGTGTAGGTAAAGACATGAATGCACCGTGACAGTGCCAGCGTCCTCGGCACGCCATCGCTACCTCAGAAA
Source organism: Coilia nasus (assembly GCA_027475355.1). Taxonomy (NCBI): domain Eukaryota; kingdom Metazoa; phylum Chordata; class Actinopteri; order Clupeiformes; family Engraulidae; genus Coilia; species Coilia nasus. Next base: position 27,849,326 of record CM050220.1, on the reverse strand, counting down.
AGACGCGGCCTCTGAGTTGAACGATATGAGCCCTGGCAGGGAGCAGTTGGTGGCGTAATTATGAGCGGCGAAGTGAAATTTCCGTGGGATCGGAGGGGGATGGCATAATGGAAGGGGCTCTAAGTATTTTATAAGCCATGCACCAGCGCAGAAAAGAGAATGTAAAAGAGAAGGAGGAGAAGGAGGAGGGAGGAAAGAAAAGAGAATAAACAAACACTAAAACACCCATTGATGCAATTATGAAATCACATCTATCTATCTATCTATCTATCTATCTATCTATCTATCTATCTATCTATCTATCTATCTATCTATCTATCTATCTATCTATCTATCTATCTATCTATCTATCTATCTATCTATCTATCTATCTATCTATCTATCTATCTATCTATCTAGCTGTCTGTCGCTCTGTCTGTCGCTCTTTCTGTCTGACGGTCTGTCTTTCTGTCTGTCTGTCGGTTTGCCTTCTATCTACATATCTATTATAAATATGTACAGATATATTAATATACATATGTACACTATCTCTGCATTTGTGTGTGTTTTTATGCAATTATTGTCATACTGAAGGGACCACCAGGTTGAAAAGAACATTCTGTGTCTTGAGCCAGTGCAGTAACAGAAGACATTCCGCCTGCAGTGGTGAGACAGTTAGACAGATGTGTTTAGAAGAGGCATAGGTGGGCTGCTGCCCTGCGTTAACTTCCCTGGCCCTTAATACCTCATTTAGACCCATCCGTCTCTGGATTATACCTCTTAGAGCTGTCAGGAGATCCCTCAGAGAGGCAGACCACTGGGAGAGGAAAAGAGAGAGAGAGAGAGAGGAACAGGAAAACAAGTAGACCCAGAACTCCTAACAGCTTCACAAAAGGCCCACCTGCCTCACGGGGAAAGGGGAGTTTACAGAGGGCTGAATTAACGGGCAGGAAGGGCCCTGCTGAGACGCTCACAACCTCGCCTCGGCCGGGGGGAGAGTTTACTCTGCTGCGCCGTATAATGGTAAATTGTTATGGCACCGCTTCTTTCAAGCCATAAACCCTGGGAGGATTGCGAACGATCCCAGGCAGATACGGCACTTCCTGTGGGGTGGGGGAGAACATCTGTGCTGACGAGCAGCGCGGGGGTGGGTCATCATCATCATCATCACCATCATCATCTCCGTCATCATGATCAGGATGCCCTCCTACGCACAGCCTCTCCTCCCTTCCTCCCCCTCCTCCACCTCCTCCTGGAGTTCCAGGTACTGGCCGCAGCAGGAGAGAGAAAGGAGAAGGAAGTACTCCTCGTGAAGTACTGAAGAAATGTTTGGCCTCGAAACACAGAAACACTCCCCTTGTCGACAGCCCTGTTGCGGGTCGCTCGAATTTTGTCAGCCATTTACTAGAAGACACTCTCATTTTGCCCAGCGCTCCGGCGAAAAAGTGTGTCATCTGACAAGTAAATGTTGTCCATTCTATTTCTTTTTCTCTTCTTCACTTGTCTTTGCGGTGTGCATTAGGACAATGGACCGTGTGTGTGTGTGTGTGTGTGTGTATGTGTGTGTGTGTGTGTAAGTGTGTGTGTGTGTATGTGCCTTAGGGAGAAGTTGGAGGCAGCTCTGTGCTGCGGCTATACCGAAGGCCCCGCAGATACTTGTGCCCCTCCGCTTGACTCCTGGGCTGATTGGGTGTGACATCACAGTCAGTCTGCAGTCACTTCAATCCTGTCAGGGCCCCGATGAAACTGAATTGATTAGCGCTCCTACCGTGCAGCAGGACTCTCCTGCGCTCACGCTCCCTGTGGAGGTGCCAGAGCTTCCGCATCACAGAGACGTGAAGTACGTCTGTGTGTGTGTGTGTGTGTGTGTGTGTGTGTGTGTGAGTGAGAGAGAGAGTAGGGTTGGGGGTCTTTGAATATCGTCTCAGATCATCAGGTTGCTGATTTGAGATGCAAATTTGTAGGACTTCGCAAGGCACTTTAACCAGCTATCCAGTAGCAGGAAGGCATGGATGCCTGGTTTGAATTAGCTCTCTTTGGAAGCCCCAGGCTTTAGGCTTTAAATGTGAGACAGTTTAAATGAATGTCATAGGCATATGTTCAGGATTTAGCCTAGACTACAGATATAGTGATAGCGCTTCGTTGATCTGTGTGCAGAATTGTCAAAATGAGCCTGATTATTTCCCTACCCAGGTGGCATGGATGTGGTGTAACTCTAATAAATAAATGTCCAATTTTAAACTTCATAACAGGAAGGCCATGCGATCAAAGACCAGGCTGTCTGAACTCAGGACCAATTATAATAGATGTGCAGCTCGAATTTAAATATTTACCATAAAGTAATCCTGACGCCATATCGCTTTCATACCCAGACCGCCGTGAGACAAAGGTTTTGATCAGACTGACAGTTTCCTATACATGCCGGTGGTAAATGCGAACAGTCGCGGCTCCTGCACGGACACATGTGGACCTGATTAGGGGGCAAGAAAGAGTGTTTACGGTGCATCCACATGGATTTCACACGGCACTCTCCTGGCCTCTCCTCACCTCTCCTCTCCTCTCTACCGGCCGCTCCTGACAGCTCTATCGTGGCTTTATCCTTCAGGCCCGCGGGCAGGGCTGGAGCAGTTACCCCGCTAGCTCTGCTCTCTCACTGGTGGCAGGGATTTGCCAAATGTCTGCCATGCTGACATCCAAACAGTGCCAGTCAAAAGAGCCAGAGCGCTTTGTGTGGGGAAAGTTTGCAAAAGCTGTGGTTCTGCACAGTCCGCATGCACTGATTTAATTTCTGCACCTTGTCACTGTGCTGATTAAAGCGAGTCTGTTGTGCTGCACTGGCAGTAGGCCATGTTTGATGCAAAGCCTATCTGATAAGGTACTGTGTGTGTGTGTGTGTGTGTGTGTGTGTGTGTTTGTGTGTGTATTGCGTATTTTACCCAGATCATATCCAGAACATCCCTACAAACATATCATTGTGTGCGTGTGTGTGTGTGTGTGTGTGTGCGCGTGTGTGTGTGCGTGCGTGCGTGTGTGTAGGCCATCAGACATAAACAAAGAACAGAACTTATGCTGCTCGCTAGGTCTGAAAAGCGCATCATATTGCACACAAATACACACACAAGCACACACACACAGCAGATGAAATTTTTTCTGTGATCAACTGTGCACTTTTGTCTTATGCAAAGCTCTTAAAATGGATTTTGTGTGTCCATCTGTGTGTGTGTGTGAATATGAGTGTATGAGTGAGTGAGTGAGTGTGTGTGTGTGTGTGTGTGTGTGTGTGTGTGTGTGTGTGTGTGTGTGTGTGTGTGTATGTGTGTATGTGTGAATGTGTGTGAGTCTCAGAGACACAGGCATTAAGCCTCTGAAAGCTCTCACTCATCGCCTCACCTGCGTGGCCTCACCCATGCGTGCCCCTTCTCTC
>CM050220.1:27823423-27840923 GCA_027475355.1 Coilia nasus | reverse complement strand
TTCCCCTATTCTCTGTTTGTAAAAGGCAGATTTTCATTTCAAAACGAACATGCTGATATGTCTGATTGGTGGGAGTTTTTTTTTTTTTTTACCAAAAAGCGATTCTCCTTGGTTGTTATTACATGTCATGAATTGATAACATGGAAAAGCTGCATTGATCTGGGATCAGCCATAAGAGAACACTACCGCACGTGCACACACACACACACACACACACACACACACACACACACACACACACACACACACACACACACACTGTATATTCTATATACTTGGTAGATATATCAGCCCCAATGAAAAAAAAGGTAGGTAAGAACATTGTGCTGCATTCAACTATTTAGTCCTTTTCTAGACACCTTCATTCTGACTTAGCCTCAAGTAGCTATCAGACAGACAGAGAGAGAGAGAGAGAGAGAGAGAGAGAAAGAGAGAGAGAAAGCATGTCTTATTTCAATTGGTCACTGATAAAATATTTGGGAAAAGTCAAATAAAAGTGTGTGTGGGTGGGTACATGAGTAAGTGGGGCGGGGAGGTCACAAGGGGGAGTTTGTGTGTGTGTGTGTGTATGTGTGGGTGGGGGTGTGTTGGGTGGGGGAATAGTTGAGGGGTGTAGGATCTGGGGAAAGGGGGATGACGGGTGGGGGGAGAAAGTCTCCCAAGCTTCTTGGTCTGTTGACTTTTCTTCAGGGCTTTTAGTCCGGCCATCACTGCGAATTTCCTCGTCGGGTAAATCAAGTAAGAGGACCCGCAGAATGCGGCATTATGAACTGGAGATGCTTGTACAAGCCGCCCGTAATGCAGTTAATTTTCCGCAAATGCGCGGAGTGCCGTCACTGAGGTGATGACAGGCTGGACTTAACGCAGTTAACGTGGAATTCCCCCCGGCACCGGTGGCCAAGAGTGGGCGCTCAGCACTTACACAGAGAGCCACACACACCAGAGCAGAGAGGAGTGCAGGGCAGAGGGGATGAGAGAAGAGAGTTAAGATGGTTTGTGGAGAAAAGAGGAGAAAGGAGAGGAGCAGTGCGAAGAAGTGTATCAGGGAAGAGAGGAGGAGGGGTGTGTGGGCTGAAAGAAGGAGAGGAGAGTAGGGTATTGTGGAGGGGTGCATTGAAAAGGAGACAAGCAGGGAGGAGAGACAAGAGGAGGACTCCGTTAAGGAGATGTAAGTAACAGAGGAGAAGAAGAAGAGAGGAGGAGTTTGTAAAAAATACTGTATGTGAGAGGTGAAAAGAGAGAGGGCAAAAGCAGTATGTAGTGTAAGAGAGGGGAAACAAGTTGAGGAGATTTAACAGAGCAGTTTGGAGATGAGGATTGTATGTAAAAGGAAAAAGAGATGAGGAGGAGAGCGTAGAGCAGTGCATATGAGAGGAGAGAACACGATGTAAGAGGATAGGAGGATAAAAGAGGAGGACAGGAGAGGAAAAGTGCAGGCAAAGAAATAGAAGACTAATCGTGAAGAAGCACAGTGTATGATGGTAGAGGAGAGAAGAGATGAGAAGAGGAGGAGAGAAGAGCCGAGAATAAGAGAGGAGAGACAACATGAAAAAAACTGTAATAAAGAGAAGAGAAGAGAGGAGAGGAGAGGAGAGGAGAGGAGAGGAGAGGAGAGGAGAGGAGAGGAGAGGAGAGCAGAGGAGAGGAGAGGAAAGGGAATCTTGTCAATCAAAGCACCTAATACCTACTGAGAGCCGGTGAGCAGTGAGCCAGTGAGGTGATGTTCCAGGGATGAGAGATCATCGAGATTTTCTGATCGTACACCCATCGCATCGCACTACAGAACCTTGTGCGTACAGCAGTAGAGAATGCATACACAAAATGTTTGTGTTTGTTTAGTTTATGAGTGCATGTTCACAAGCTTTCTAGTTGAAACTTGTTTTCAAAGCTTCTGTTGTCCATTTAGCAATAAGCAGATCAGTATGTCTGTGTCAGTTAGTATTGGGATATTGCAAATAATTCGGTGGAGAATTAAATTATTATTACTGAACCAAAATGTTTTTTTCTTTTTTCTTTTTTTCAGGCTGTGTGTGTGTGTGTGTGTGTGTGTGTGTTTATCTGCAGTTCATCTTTCCAAAACTCTTTTTTCTCTCCTTCCCTTTGCATGTGTTGGCCTGGCCTGTAGATGGGGCTGCTCTCTTCTCTCTCCCTCTCTCTCTCCCCCTGTCTCTGTCTTGCTCTCTCGCCCCTTGGTCTTCACAATGAGCCCATTGTTCCCGGCCCCACTCGTTCACTCGCCCTCTCTCCCACTCGCTCTCTCTCCTGTGCACATTCTATTTATGTTAATGTATACCTCTGTGTAAGTCTTGTCTCCGAGTGCTTAGATGCCCTGTTGATATGTGGCTTTGGACCAGGTTTCAGGGGTGGGCGGCCGAGGCCAGGGCTAGAGTGAAAAATGGGGGGCAGGGCATGACAGTAGGAGTGTGTGTGTGTGTGTGTGTGTGTGTGTGTGTGTGTGTGTGTGTGTGTGTGTGTGTGTGTGTGTATTGGGTGGGGAAGAGGGGTGGAGAGAGAGCGAGAGCAGCAAAAGTGAGCGCAGACAATTCCCATGACACTCTCTGGCTTTGTAGCGTCCAGGAAAAAAAAAAAACTTTCTTCTCAGGAACACCTAATCCTTGGGCCGGGGCCAAGGACCACAATCTCTAAGCACAACTGACATGGCCCACGAGGGACCCTTAAGAGCTTTAGGTGTGTCTCTCCCCGCGCCCAACCGCAGCCAAGCATGAGGCAGAGTCACGCCGACCAAAGAAAATAAATTATACCGGCTACAATTTGGAGCAATTATAAGGTACACGCTGGCGCATTTGAAGAATCTAGCCAGCTTAACCCTCTCGCTCCCTGCCGGTTTGAAGGACCCGCGTTGAGTGCCTGGGTCACCCTGCCTGCAACACCTTAGCAATTAATAATTTAAACACTCCAGCATAAGAGAGAGAATGGAACAGAGAAAGAGAAGGAGAGGGAGAAAAAAAAAATACTCGCTGAAAGTACGGTAATTCACAGTTAATTTAAACTTGCCCTCAGTCCTGCAGAATCAATGCACTGATTATACCACTTCAATCCACCTCATTTAGCCATTTCAAAATACTTGATAATCTGTAAGTTCTCTATTTTGGTGCCCTGCAGGAGAAAGGAATAACTGAGAGGCTTTGCTTCACTCAGGCCCTGCTGTAGAGGCCTAGATGTAGCCTGTCTAGGTACCTTAATAGGATTCAGACAGAATTGTCTAGGTACCATTAGCGGTTAGCGCCATTCAATTATTAAAATGCTTCATGAAAGCAAGTAGCCGTTTTGTCATCGTTGCTGGTTTCTAATGGTATGATCAAACGCGCTGCTGGCAACGTGTGTAAAATTAATGTTTCATGTTCAGCATTTTTCCAGTCATGCTTAAAAGCTGCCAAGCTGCTTCCATCCTTTCACGTTTATGTATCGCAGCTGATAAAAGCTCATGAAAGTTTTAAAATGCTGTGAGATCCTTGCCTGTAAATGTGAAAGTATAAAATTGATTCTGTCTATCTGTTACATCAAACATTTTTAATACATCCAACTTGTCAGTTTATCACAGCAACAAAAAAACAATGGTATCTTTCCAGTTTGTCAGTCAGATTCATTTTGTATTGCACTTGAGCAAGGGATTAGTGCTATCTAGTTATACACCCCTGATAACTCTTATCTCCAGGGTACCCCACAGTCGTTGTGCACACATTGACCTGTTCTTCTACTTTATAAACATACCTCACTGATTTGATCATTTAACCATGCATAATCTAGCCCTTTCTAAATTGCCAAATCCTCTTTCAATTGCTAATTTTTTTGATGCTATGAAAACATCTTGTTTCCTCTGTTTGATGACAACACCTCCATCTCTCTCTCTCTCTCTCTCTCTCTCTCTCTGTCTCTTTTTCTGTCTCTCTCTCTCTGTCTCTCTGTCTCTTTCTCTCACTCCCCCTGTCTCTTTCTCTGTCTCTCTCTCTGTCTCTTTCTCTCACTCCCCCTGTCTCTTTTGTAGCAAGTTTACACATGCAGTATGTGAAAAATGAACATGTTTCCAAGCGATGCAAGCGAGCCAGGAATAAATAGTTTACATCCAGGTCTCTAGATCATGGCCTGTCACCGGGGTGACAAACAGGCGCGGTGAGAACTAGCAGGTACGTTTGCCACGCGGCATTTACAGCTGGTGGCACATGGGGAAAGTGTGTGTGGGGTGGCGTGGGGGGAATGGGGGGGTTGCATCGAGAACCAAAGGCAGCGCCTTAGGGTCGCCTGGGGGGTTTATATACTGCAGGTAAACTTTAAACAGCTGCAGTATCCTGTATGCCCGAGCCGTTTACACAGAGTAAACTCCCCACTTCCTCCTCGACGAACATCATGTAAACTGATGATGGGCCGGCGGAGAATAGAGGAAGGACAGGAAACAGCAGGTTGATTCCTCGGGTCCCTGCTGTTTGCGCTTTGGGTTTGATGAGTTCGGTTTTCTTCTTCCTGTGCCCTGCCAAGCATGTCGACAGACACTTACCTCACTCATCCTATAGAAAGGGCATGCGTTTGAATTGCACATCATGTGATGTAATCCTGTGCAGAAAATTAATGTATCCTCTGTAACATACAATGCTCTATACTTCTTCAAATTAGCTGGTGTATAGGCATGCATATGAGTGTGTGTGTGTGTGTGTGTGTGTGTGTGTGTGTGTGTGTGTGTGTGTGTGTGTGTGTGTGTGTGTGTGTGCGTGTGTGTGTGTGTGTGTGTGTGTGTGTGTGTGTGTGTGTGTGTGTGTGAAATGTGTGTTTTCATTTGCTGTGACAGCGTTGTGAGTGAAGGGGGCATCTCACAGCCTTGATCACGTATTGTTTGGGGCGCCTTTCCCCCTGTCTGTCTGACTACACAGCATGCCTCAAATTAAGAGCCCACTATTGTTATTGACAAGGAAATACATTGCATTAATATTCACGCTCAGCAGTTGCCAAAAATTAGTCTATTTGTGCATAAATTAGCAGCAAGGCGGCTGAAAAGCAGTGGCTTAGGGCCATGAACTCTTTAAGAGAATTAGACAGAGCAGCTCGTGCCACGCTCCTTCACCCTCCATGCATTACCCTCTAACACATGCGTGCCTACACACACACACCCATCCACACTCATCCCCCCCCCCCCCCCCCCCCCCCCACACACACTCTCTCTTTCCCTCTCACACACACACAAACACACACACACACACACTCTTTCATACACCAACGCATACACACATTCCCATATTCCCATACACTCGCACAGCTTTGATGGGAGCCATGTGTGGAAATATTCGGTTAAAAACCTGAATCTGCCATGTTTACATAAGATCATGTTTTTGGAGGATATTTTTCTGTGCCTTTAATTATGGTAATTTAATTTCTCATGGCAGGGTTTAGCAGAAACTTTGACTTTCACTCAACTCTGGCACCTCGTTGGCAGGCTGGGTCATTCCTGGGTCCTGCCATGCCCTTGCATATACGTACCTGCTGGGTATAGGCAAGGATTAGTTATGTGCACTGGCCAGTTTCTACTAGTGCAGTAGCCACACTTTGGTGCCTTCCCCTTAAATGTACAGAAGATTCTGAGAATCTTTTAAACACCACTCTCGGAACAGTGATTCAGAAGAATATGGGTCAGTGGAGTGTTCTCCATGACCGGGTGGGGGTGGGGTGAGGGTGGGGGTGGTGGCTGCTAGTGTTGGTGGTAGGAGGTGGCAGGCAACAGATGGGGTGCTCTTAAATCTTTTTCTCCTCTGTTTTGATCTGCCCTATCTGGATTGGACCTAGGGGAACCAAAGCAACTGGTTCTACCAGACCATGGATGACCCATGAGCTGGCCCAAGGAACAGGGGTGTCTTTTCTGACCCGGCGTGTCTGGTAGTCAACCCCACACCCTACCCATTGGCACACTGGTATGAAATCAGTGACTCAGTGTTACTGCAAAATGGGGACTTTCAGCGTCTTAATAGGAACAGTATGAGGGCACCCCTCCTCTGATCTATCAACAGCAAGGGTCTGTGTAAGGTCATGAAAAGCCTGCCAAGTCGTTTGTATGTCACCACGCCATTTGTTTTGTCTTGTTTTATTTTAGCATGCTAACATTTTGATGTCGTTAGATTTGATTGGACTGCGTTTGACTGGATTGTTATGTTATTTGCCATGTCTGGTCGACGTCTCTGCGGCCCCTGGCTAGCCTACTCACTTGTACCTCAGGAAATACAGACACACTGGCTCACATCCTGCCCATTGTGTTTGGGCCTTGGCATTTAGGCAGGTGGCAGTCAAGCAGCACAGACCCACGGAAGACGTGAAGGTGAGAGGCAGAGCCTTGACCGTTATCTGGGGTAGAGCTGAGTTAGGTGGGGTGGGGTGAGGTGATGTGTGTCTGTGTCTGTGTGTGTGTGTGTGTGTGTGTGTGTGTGTGTGTGTGTGTGTGTGTGTATGTGTCTGTATGTGTGTGTGTGTGTGGTGTATGGAGCAACCACGGTAAGTGCTGATTTGGGAAAAACCCCAGTGACATCTCAAGGTCTGCTGATTTGTGACAGCACAGAAACAACAGCAGTAGCAGCAGTGGCCTCTTTAACCCTGTTTTCAGACATGAAGGCCACCTGAACTAGCCTGGCAAGACCCGCCCCTCGTACTTCATTTCATTTCGTGCAGAGGGTCTGGTCCGGACGCTTTTGGGGAGCATTTGGGGACTAGAAAATCTAACGCTCCAATCAGCGAACAGAGGGTGTGTTCGTTAGCTGTGACGTTGACCTTGTGTGCTACATTTGAATTGTAGTGTGTAGGTAGGCTAATTGCATACGTGACGACCAGGCGTTAGCGATTGGGTAAAGGCAGATGCAGCAGAGTCCACACTTCCAGCAAAGTTTCTGATGGTCTCTGTTCCAGACCCTCTGCACGAAATGAAATGAAGTACAAGGGGCGGGTCTTACCAGGCTACACCTGAACAGCATCTAATGCTGATCTGTTTCTGATTAGTCCTGCATGCATAGTCCATAGGCCATAGCGAGCCACCATCACAGTGTGTTAAAGGCTACAATAATACAAATAACATCCTGAATCCTGAATAAATGGAACCCAATGTTTTTGTGTGTTTTTTTAATGTTATAAATGTTAAACTACTGAAATAAATCTTTCTAATGTACTCATACTTTGAGTTGTCATTTGGTCATAAATGTTTCACTTTTATAAACACAAATAATTTAATAAAATTAACAACAATTCAGGAATTGATTCAAGAGTTGATCTGAAGGCTAAGACACAGTTTTTAATAACCTTTTAATTATTTGGTCTTCACTGTGAGGAGTACGTATAAACAGTGTTTTTAGGGCAATTAGTTGGTGAGATTGAATTAGTTGGTGATATTTGTTTATTTTGATTGTCATGATTGCCTGGTCCTTGTTGTCTTTTAAAAAGAGAGTTTATAAATTGTGCCAGACATTAGCCACAGTAAGCGTTCAGGAGAGAAACCTATGAGTTTGTGTAGTTATGAAATCTCAACGACACACAGACTTACATCAGAGCTAAGGCTGCGTAGGTGTTCAAATGTTATACCCCAAAGTATAAACACACACACACACACGCACGCACACACACACATGCACGCACACACACACACCGACAGACAGACAGACACACACACACACACACACACACACACTCCTCCCCAGAGATTTCTCAATCCAACACAACCTGACTGAACACAAAGGTGCTTCCTGCGTTGGGAGTGAGTCAAGCGTCTGCGATAGGGGCTGCAGACCACATGCAGCTCAGCAGTGTTGCCTGTGGAGACGACACCAGTCTTCCTGCAGTGACACACTGAGTCACTAACTGACACACACACACACACACACACACACACACACACACACACACACACACACACACACACACACACACACACACACACACACACACACACACACACACACACACACACACACACAGCATGTCAGGTGCTGTTACATCAGCCTCCTTTCCTGTTCCCGCTAACCGCTGGCCCGAATAGGTAATCAGCCGCAAACCTGATTGCTCTCCTGAAGCGCTGGGCACTGACCAGACGCTTCAAATTACCTCACCCTCCAACTCCATCCACTCACCAGCCAGACAGGTGGGCCAGCAGGAAGAGAATAAACAGAGAGAGAGAGAGAGACAGAGAGGGGGAAAACCCAAACCCTTCCTATCTTTATCTCTCTCTTACTGTCTCTTCCTCTCCCCCTGCTCTTGTCTTGGGATGTAGCCCTGCTGTCTGTCCTCTACATCGAGGCCCCAGTGACAGCACTGCAAAGATGGCAGGTCCTCTTTGTCACAAACTGAAAGAGCTCTAAGACTATTTAATCAGAACCATTTGATCTAAGCTGATCTGATATAATCTGATGTTTGATCTGATCTGAGGCATGGAATTGATTGAGGTTTGATTTTATTTTTTTTAGTTGCCTGTAAACTGTTTTTAAGCATGATTCTGGTAAAACAAAATGTAGAAAAATGTAACTAAAATACTGCAGAACTGTGGTTTAGTATCAAATAGAATAAAGTCTAGATTATAGCTTAAACAATCCTCCTCTTATGCTGTTCACTAAACTGGACAGTGTAAAACAGACTCCTGCATTTTCACTGTGTGGGTGCAGAGGTAAGGTAAAGGTTGAAGTTTTCCAAGGCGGACTTCAGCTTCTTTCTCTTTTTGATTGATTTGCAGAAGTGAGGGTAAAAACCTGGGATTATGTAATATCGGAGTGGAGACGGGTCTTATAAAGAACAAGAAGTGAGGGGAGAGGATGTGAAACAAAACATCTTCTGGTGTAGTGTTAGGAAGGAAAACATTAGGAGATAAAACAAAAGAAAGAAAGGTTTTTTTTTATATATATATTTTCCCCCTTTTTGTTTATGCACTTGTCTGGCCCACAGAAGACAGAAAACAATATTTAAATTAAAAAAGAACAAAAGAAAAGTTTTTTTATTTTTTCATATTTCTGTTTGTGCACTTGTCTCAGGCCTGATCGTTCATGAAGAAGGTCATCGTCACGACAACCACAGCTGAACCCCCTCTGTGTATCTCAGTTGGTGAGCAACGAGCCGTAATACACAGCTCATTTATTTATTTATTTGGCTGTGTGTTTATTTATATGTTTGTATACTTATCTGCATTTTATTTTTCTCTTCCCTCCTGTCAGTGTGACTGTCTGTTTTGATGGAACAGGAGCGCTCTCCACCAGATCTCCTCTAGCTTTGCCGTTGAGGCTGGACACCCCCAACCCCTTGGTGTAAGCCCTTAAATGCTCCTCTCCTCCACCCCACCCTTCATTTTTCTCTTCTTTTCTCTCTCTCTCTCTTTTTCCCTCACCTTCTCCTCCCCAACTGTCAATGGTGCTGCTCTCTCATGCTCTGCTACACACACTCTATGCAGCCTGGGCTGACACAGGCCTCAACGTACCCTCATGGGGCAACACAACTCTCCTCTAGAACTCTTTCTTTTCTCTCTTTCTCTGTCTCTTCTCCCCACCCTTATCACAGTCTTCACATTTCTCTGTCTCCCTCTCTTTTGCTCTCTCTTTATTCTTCTCTCTCTCTATCTCCTTCCCAGTCCCCCTATCTTTTGCTCTCCCTGTACTGCTCTTTTGCTTTTCTTCCATTTCTGTCTCTTCATTTCCTCCAGTTCTTTTGAGTCTCTCCCCCCCTCCCTTCCCTCTCTCTCCCTCTCTCTCTCTCTCTTATCAGTCTTTTTACTATAAAAACTTTGCTGTGTGTTTGTGTGTGTGTGTGTGTTCCCAGCTGTGCCATATCAGGAAGCGCAGGCTGACTTCCTGTGTGTCGGAGGGCCAGGTCAATGGCGCTCAGGTCAGCCAAACATTTGGCATGTGCATTCAAAGTAGAGGGCTAGCAGGAATTACTGACTCTTGGCCATTTGGGCTGTCATCGAGACATTGTGGGGCAAAAAAAGAGTATGTGTGTGTGTGTGTATATGTGTGGGTGTGTGAGAGAAAGAGAGAGAGAGTGTGTGTGAGTGTGTGCGTGTGTGTGAGAGAGATAGAAAGAGAGAGTGGAGAGAGGGCTGGCTTGGGGGAGTGATTTTGCATGTGCATGTATGTGTATAACAAGCTGACATAAAACTGTAACATAATTTTTGAGGAAGAGAATGGAAATAACCCCTAAAACAGAGAGCAGCTTTGTTGGCGAGTCAATATTTAACATCTCTAATTTACAGACACCCTCTAAATAGTTTCAGCTTCTGTCAGATCATGAACTAGGCGTCTGTATTAGCCTGAACTCATTAGTTCTTCTCCAACCCTGACAGCTTTACTGAAGGCGGTGACAGCCCTCCTACACCCCCCAACACACACACACACACACACACACACACACACACACACACACACACACACACACACACACACACACACACACACACAAACACACACACACACACACACACACAAACACACACACATACACACACACACACACACACACAAACACACACACACACACACAAACACACACACACACACACACACACATATATATGTACACACTCACACACATACACTTCACTTCTCTTCTTCTCTGTCACCCTGACTAGTTTTTCTGGAATCTTCTGAAATGAATGTCTTATAGGGGATTACAGAAGGAAGGTGGCAAATGTGTGTATAAGTGTGTGTCTTTTGGGATAGTGTGTATTTGTGTGTGTTTGGGGGGGGGGTGTAATTGTGCCAAAGGTGTGGTGTGATACACCGAAGAGGAAAAGGAAAGTGTGTGCATGTGTGTATGAGTGTGCGTGTGTGTTTGGGTGTGGGTGTGTATGTCTGTGTGTATCTGGGATGGGGGAAGTTGCTGGTTTGGGAAGGTGGTGCTTCATCAAACGGACAGGTTTTATGTGACATTATCTCCGCCCCCCTGAGTGGGGCTTTAGCCCCCTGAAAAGTTCCATCAGCTCTTTGTCAGGGGGAAAATTACGAAAGTGTCACCCTCTCGCCCGCCGTTCATTCAGGAGTGATCCGCAATTTAAGAAGGGGCTACATTTTCATGCAAATATGGCTCCACAATTTCCAGCCCCCTAATAGCTTCTTACAAATGATGTGCCATTACAACGAGGTTTATTTAAACAAATTTAATACGTCTTTAATCAAGCCGGCAAATGCTTTCAAAGGTCACCCACCAAATCAGGCTAGTTGGATATAGCCTACCAGAATATGAGCTTACAAAGGGAGAGGACGAGAAAGAGGGAGTGAGAGAGAATTATTTCATGGACAAGTCATTTTAAGCAAATCTTTATTTACATTTTTATTCAGTTATTAAATTTTATTTCATCACACACACTCACATACACACACACACACACACACACACACGGCCCCTCCCACCTTACACAGCCATACACAGACTTACGTATAAAGCCATTTACTCCAAGGTATTGAGAGAGCATGTATGAGTGTGTGAATGTGTGTGTGTGCATGTGTATGTGTGTGTGTGTGTGTGTGTGTGTGTGTGTGTGTGTGTGTGTGTGTGTGTGTGTGAATGAACCTATAGTGCTATTGACAATGCACTGCTAAAATATGAGTGAAGGACATAGGAAATCGGCGTGTGTGCGCACATTTGTGTATGTGTGTGTCAGTGATAGAGTCATCAGCGGCCTACGCTGTTGGACATTTTGCTGTGTTTTAGCGGTAAGTTACTGGCAACACTTCTGCCAGAGACTTACTGTAACTGCAGTTAAAGTAATTAAACTGTAAGTGTCCATTACAACATGATGCCCATACCGCAATGTCTTTATACAGTATGCCCCTACTGAGACTTCGTCTTATGATGTGCCCTCTTAGTGACCTAAGTCTGAAAAAGCCACATTTACCCCCAATATCAGTAATTTGATGAAAATTATTACACAACCTTTCAGCTCAGCTTGTATGTGAAGACTTAAGCTCTGTTACATCTCTCTCTCTCTCGCTCTCTCTCCCTCTCTATCGCTTTCTCTTTCCCTCTAAGTTTGTGGTTATGGTGCATGTGCATTTTACATGCTCATACATGTGTTTGCCTGTGAGTGTGTGTGTGTGTGTGTGTGTATGACTATTAACAGTGTGTGGAAAAATGCACACATTTGTGTATGTTTTGGTTTTGGGTTTCTTCAGCTTTGACCTAGTAAGCTCGTCGGCCCAGATCTCGATTTTGGATTTGAATATGCATGCTTCCAGCAAACCCCGTTTCCATATTTACATTTCTAATAAAATATTAGCATTTTGGAGCGCAAGTCCCACATTTTACAACAGTAAAACACACACATAATGTCTTATTTATGACCCATAGGTAAATTCTTTAATTTTTTTTGACAATTTATGGATTATTCATTAGATTGTGTTGCCTTAGAAAAGTGTATGAGGATCTGTATCTCTCTCTCTCTCCTCTTTTAGTGTGTGTGTGTGTGTGTGTCTGTGTGTGTATGTGTCTGTTTCTGTGTCTGTGTGTGTCTGTGTTTCTGTCTGTCTATGCAGATTAAAACATCTTGAATGCATTTCAGCTTGTGAGAAGAAAAGTGACTGTCGAATGCAGCAGCCCCATCAGCAAAGAACATTGACCAAGCCCACCATTCACTGTAACACGTTTGTAGAGGATATCTTAATAGGCTGCTCATCTCCCCATCTCCTGTGACAGACTTGGCCACATCACACACACCAGAGCAGATCCCCGAATGCCCTGTCGCTGTGAGCTATGCGCTGCCCGGTTGTCTTAATTCCTGCTTAACCCTTTCCATGCTGGCCCCTTATTCCAGGGGTGGCATTTACGCAAAATGAATTGCTTGCTTAGACACAGCAAACTAAATAAAGCCAGCAGGGTCTGATAGTATGAAAAATGGATTTTCATTATGGTTTCATTGATTCCAGTAAATAAGGGCCCGGGGCTTGCAGTGCAAAGGCTGCGAAACGGTAATAATTTAATCTAAGGTGACACAGACCAAAATGTATGTGGACAAAAATCATCCTTGAATATTAAACAAGGGCCTGGAGACAAGGGAAGAAAGTGTTTGCGGGCGCATTTAAATGTATGCAGATTGCTGTCTAACCTATTTAAAAACAGAAATTAAAGATTCTTGTCATAAATCACATTTGCTGCTACGGATATGCCTTGTTATGTTGGCGTTTAACGGAAAACCTGAAAGGTTAAAGTACTCGGTGCATTAAATCGTACAAGGATAATTAATACTTTTTCTCGTGGCTATTTATAAAAAAAGAAAAAAGAAAAAAAAATGGGAGACAGGCGAAGTGTGACAACATAGTAATTTTAGGATGGCAAAATAATATCAAAGGGAGCTCCTCTCTGCTCTACTCCAGGGCAGGTTTCACTGCATTAAAAGCACTGATAAGGGAATTATCTTCATTGCCCGATGACAGCACCGGTGTGTGTGTGTGTGTGTGTGTGTGTGTGTGTTTGTGTGTGTGTATGTCTGTGCGTTTGGTGTCACTGTGGGTGATAAATAAATTGCACAGGTTTGTCCTGATTTTCCTCCTTTCACACAATTACTAGTATTTGTCCTATCTGTATACCAGGCAGCAGTGGATGAAAAGTGCAGGAAAACTCAGTTAGTCCTCGAAGATTGGCATAAATGCTGGCCAAATAGTGTAGAGCGCAGAGCTTTGCCGCAGTCGGGTGGGGAGCCCTGGAGCCAAGGTACGTTAACAGGGTGTGCTCACTGTCACCAATTAGTAGCTGTTAGCGAGCACTAGCGAGAGGCTCCCTAATTTGACAAGTCTATTTCCGAGGTGTTGACCTCTCGCACCTGCCTCTGGCAACCTCTGAACATTTGCCGTGTCTCGATACGTGTGAAACCGCGCTTACCTGGCCGTGTTAGGTCACATTGAAGCTCTGTTAAAAAGATGAAGGTCCACCCCTAACACACCACACCACTCCCCTCCACTTTCTTCTCCTGCTCCACTGCTTCTTGACCTGTTAGCCTTGGTGAGACGCGCAGGCCTGTCATTTTGCAGCATTAGTGTCTTTCTGCTCTCTACCATAATGTACCACTGCGTATCACCCCTCTGCCCCCCGCTGCCTTTTCTGCATGGATGTGCCTTTTAAGGGAATGTGTGGATGTTACGCGTGCCTTTCCAGATGTGCCCATAAACAAAGGGTCATTTCCTGGGCCAGGGGCCCGTGAGCAGAAGAGACCTGACAAGTGTCTGTGCCCATTACCCCGCTTTACTTTATTTACCCACGCACCCACACAAGCATGGACACACGCATGCGTGTGCATGTACACACACATACACACACAAACATACACACAGACACACACACACAAACATACACACACACACAAACACACACACACACCAGCAGCAGCACAAGCTTCTCTCCTAGTAAAACGTTACCATACCACAGAAGAGTCAGAGAGGAAGAGGCAGAGAAACAGAGAGAGACAGAGAGCAACAGACAGAGACAGAGAGAAGAACAGTGTAGGGATAAGAAGAAACACTGAACGAGGCTAAAAGAAAGAGGAGTGAAAGTGTGAGAGGCTTAAAAAGAGGAAAAGTATGGTCAGAGAAAAGACAAAAGACAGAAATAGTTCAAAAGAGAGGAAAATAAAGGATTCCGAGACAAAATGACAGACAGAAAGAGATGGGGGGGTAGACTTACAGAAAAAAAGAAAAACAAAGGTAAAGGGATACAGAGGTTAGAGTGGGAGCAGACACACAGACAAGACAGGACTACAGAGAAGGATAACTAGTCCCTTGTGGTCAGAGAGTTCGCCTCTGCAGCCATATTTAGAGTTGCATGTCCCACCTCTATCTTCCACAGTGTTGGAGGTACAGGAGGCCTTGGAGTCAGAGTCATGATTGTGGGTTGTTATCCAGGCAATGCCTGCTTTCTTCCTCTTAGTTATTTTCCTGTGCCATAAGTGGCTGTTTTGTGCGTGTTTCTACATTTCTCCGTATTCTTTACATGGACGACATGCTCTTGCATCATTGTAATTGCGCAGCTAGAGTGACAGCTTGGAACTCGCAATTTTCAAAACCACTTGCAATTTTCCTGCTCTAGCGTCTAAAGCCCAAACCTTTAGCACGGTCTTTATTAGACACACACACAGGGCAGCGGAGCTTTCCGGAACCCGGAGGCCGGAGCATGAGAGACACACGTTGCACTGTTAAAGCAATGAGGGGATCGTTGTCTGAACAATGTCCCAGAGAAGCATCAAAAAGCACTGTCCTCTTCAGCCTCTGCCACAAATTGTCTATGTGAGTGACCTTCTCTGAGCATGCAGTGCTCTAACTCTCCTTCCCCCCAAACCCACCACCATCACCACTTCTGCACACTCCCTCCCATATCATTTCAATTTTGGCACCACTCATTATGTCGAATGCCACGCTCTCAGCCATCCCTCAGTGACAAAGATGCCCTTCTTGTTTGCAAAAGACTGGAAAAATACACACACACACACACAACCTGTTAATGTTCATGAAACAACACACACAGACAAAGACAGACAGATAGGGGAGGGTGCAGAGCAAGACAGGCATAGTGAGAGAAGGAGAGAAGGAGGAATGAAAGAGTGCGAGTCAGAATGAGAGAGACAGAGAGGGGAATGGAGGCCGTATCCAAAACAGGGTTTGCCAGGGCTAATCCACAACCTCTAATGAGAAAGAAATCCAGTCGTACTCATCAACGCTAATCCCACACACACGCAGCTCTTTGGCTTGTGCTGCCCCCTGGATTAAAAACTCTCCGGGGCTTGGGTGGTGGGGCAGGGTGGGGGGATTATGCCCCAAAAAATCGTTTGGCATTTTTGTCTTTCTCTCAGTAGTTTTGCCCATTCTTCTCTCTACCTCCCCTCTTCCCTTTCTCCCTCCTACCCTCACTCCATTCTGACACGTCAATGTTGCATTTGATCCATTGTTTGTGAATTGCACACTTTTTGCGGTTCAATTTGTTAAGCAGTTATGCTTGCAGTAATTCCATAATCATAGCATTGTCAGACTGGATTGTGGACCTCCGTTCACAATTAGACAGCAAACTAGCCTCCCATAAGCATAGAGTCCTGCATTTCAACCTTAATGCATGATTCCCTAATCAAAGCCTGCCACTGGCTCCCCTTTCACGAAACAATGCACACTTGTAAATGGATTACCACTTCCCTTCACAGATATTATTGCATATCTTTACATGAGGATAAAACATGCTTCAAAAAAGTCACTGAGATGCTTTTATGGACTGAAGCAAACACAATGTAGTTAACTTATTGTGTGAATAAGAGGTCTGCATGTACTTCTTTTAAAAAACGGTCTTTCATCACTTTAAAGCTTCATGATAGAAACATTGCACATGATAAAGCCACACAACACAATCATTTAGGGATATAATCTTGTTATATATACAACTAAATTCTCACCAGTGTGAAGCAATTGTGTTTGTTTGAGCAATTTTATAAGGGATTTGATTCCGTAGTAAGTGTATCACCATAGTTTAAATATTAATAAAGGCGCTATATGTAGCATTGTGGCCAAAACGGGTACTACAATCAAATTTAAAATACAGTGTAGTGTTCCCCCCCCAGAGGCAGAACACTAAATGAAAACATAAACAGAGTTTGCCTGTTTTAAATTCAGTAAAATGTAAACATTCTGGCTGTACTACTGTTGTTACCTTGTCTTAACCTCTGGTGACACATCAGGACATATATCACCTTTAAAGAAAAGGGCTTAGTGAAACAAGTGAAACAAACAATTTGAGGTGTAGTCTGGTGTCTAATAAGGCTACAGTCCATAGAGTAAGAATAGCCATGTCCCTTCCTGGCTAGGGCTTTCATTCTTCTGAGAACTCAGCACTCAGGCAAATCCAGAGACGCCCGGTGCCAGAAGGACCCCTTCCAAGTCACGCCATTCACAAAGATCAGGGTGTTTTTTTCTTTCTTTCATTTTTTAAAGCGTTCACTTAAGTGCAGTCCAAAGATAATGCAATATATTGGTGATTATTCTGGTCAATTAGCAAAGACAAACATAAGCTAAAAGTTTCTTGTCCCTGGTAATAGAGGGAGCCTCTGGCCATCCTATAATTATTTCTATTAGCAAATTAAGTCATTACCTAGCCTTCTTCCGCTTTTCACCAGGCTCTGGAAATTACCTTTTAGGCCTAAATGAACTCCAAGCTGGAGTTGATTTTCTTAATTTTCCTCTCTATCCCTTCTCCACCTCCTCACCCCCCATCAGTATCCACCCACCTACCTTTTAAGGGCTACATCGTTCCTCTCTCTCTCCCTCCCCTAACAGTGTCTCTGTTTTATATCGCTCTTTTTCTTTTTCTCATTTCATGGTTAGAACCAGTTATTGGGACATTTTCCACCACAGAAAATTTCAAATTATGGTAATAAGGAGCACTAGTACTCTGGTCTTTACACCCAATGAGAAGTCAATTTGCTTTTTAAACCCTAAAGACATGTTTTCTAATGCAGTGTATAGGGTAACATGTAGACCTAGATGGCACAGACAAGTTTAGCATCAGCCATGTATTAATC
>CM050220.1:27810923-27818423 GCA_027475355.1 Coilia nasus | reverse complement strand
GAGTATCTTTCAGTTTTGTTGGTCTTTTTTGATCTTGAGGTGTTTTTTGTCTTTCTCACTTCTTTCTGAGATACTCCTGAGCAAGCACGCAGGAGTTCATAAAAATATCTCAGCGCTGTTTTTTCAGCTCCAGTGGTGGAGAGGGACTTCCTCTTCTCAAGGCAAACAAGGCGACGGTCTGCTTGTTTGAGGAACTTCAGCAAACTCATTTCATGTCCTCTATGCTAGCAGGTGCAGAACGTTCTTAAAATTCCACACACACACACACTGCTAATGTGTCAACCTGCAAACGACATGGGCTACAAACTCTCATTTCTGCTCCCTTCCAGAATGTTCTGAACCCAATTTGTCGTAGCTGAGGCGTGCACACATTTTGAAATGCCAATCAAACACTTGGCTCACTGTGAAATATTTTATTATGAGGTAATCAGAAAAAAATACTTTTGAGGGCCATATATCAAAAGCATTTAGTCATCTGAACCAGTTGTCACAATTGATTTACCTTCTGAAACCACTCCAAGCTGAGTATTAAAACAAGGATTGTTCTCCTCATAATTTATGGATTAGAAATGGATTTTTAAAAAAGGTAACATTTAGCGAAGCTTTTGGAATTAAAGCAGGCTTTTTAAAGGTCACTGTTTTTTGTCTTTAGAGAGAAATATAGCGTCAGCCTTCTCTCCCAAAGCAACCATTACTAATGACATTAAGATACTAATAGAGATTAAAAGTGTTAATCTCATTGTTCCGTTCTGCAGTACCCTGTGGAGTCGAACGTGATGCGAAAACTGTGACTTGCTATGTGGGTACTAAAATAAAGGGCTTTTTTTCTCTTCCTGAGAAGGCACACCTATTAGTCAGGAAAAGAGCTGACGTCTCATAACAGGCTTTTTCAGAGAAAAAGCTCCCATTTCCCTATCAGAACCCTTTCATCATTCTGGCCAATTTGAGGTCACACTAATTTTAGACCTTCGATTAGGCCCAGTCTGTCACCTATATTAATGGCATTTTAATTTGGCGATAATGCCCAGTCGAAGACAGACTAATGGATCCATTGGAGTTCCAGGATAATTGTTGTTAATGAGCGTCGCCGAGCTCTGGAGGGGCTGGGAGCTAAAGGGCTCGGGGTTGATCCTTGGTCGCCCAGGCGTACGCGTACGGAGGAGAGGGATGCCTCCCCTCTGGTCCGCTCGGCCTTGCAGCTGTGTGGCCGAACCTTTCCTCACCACCGCCTCTCAAGTACGTCGGACCGTACAGATAATAGCTTCGCTCGCACGTGGTTCTACACTGACGGTTGCATCATCCGTTCCTTTGCAAGTGAGTGGAAAAAACCCTCTGTAAGCCTCCCTCCCACCCCCACCCAATTCCACCCTTGCCCCCCCATCCAACTGCCATCCGGCAGGTGTAAAATTTTAAAAAGTTGAACAGGACTCCGTGTGGGCCAGCCGGGCCGGACCTCGTGGTCCGCCTCGCTGTTTGTTCTGGCACATCCAAGAAGCTGTAGCCTTGCTCCCTCCAATTACGAGTGTTATTGTGAGGACAGGGAGATTCCCCTTTGTTTAATTAGAGCTGCATCGGGTCTTCGTGCTTCGGTGGTGGGGAGAGAGCTCTCTTGTACCGGGGTGTAGGGGCAGGGTAATTGAACAGACGAGCAGCCCACCTAGGTAAGGAACTCTCGAAACACGTTGCATTTATTTGTCTTTGGCTGTTCCTGGCACTGAACTTTCCAAATGAGTGTCTCCAGTTTCCCCCTGGTGTGCTTTTGAGGCTGTCCAGGAGTGAGGCGATGAGGGCTCGAGGCTGCGGAGGTGTTGGGCCGCCAACACGGGGAGCGGGAGAGCAGGAGAGAGAAGAGAGGAGAGGGAGCAGGGGAGATAAAGAGAAGACAGAAGGATGGAGAGAAAGAAAGAGAGAGATAGAAAAGCAAAAAAAAAGGAATGCGAAAGAAAGAAAGGGTAGGAGAAAGATGGCAAGAGGATGAAAGGAGGAATTTGTGTGTTTGTGTGTATGTGTATGCACGTGTATGTGTGTGTGTGTGTGTGTGTGTGTGTGTGTGGTGAGGGGGGAAAAAACTGAGAAAAACGTTCTCCTCTGAAGGTTTCCCACAGCTGTGAAAACATGAGCTAGTACTGGAGCGCAGGGAGGCTGTGTGTGTGTGTGTGTGTGTGTGTGTGTGTGTGAAGGGGGGGTAACCGACTTCAAACAGCTGCTTCAGGTGACTGCACACCTTGAGCGCCATCCATCAGCAGCTGTTTACTCTAGCTGGCGTGCCGCGGTCAGACTGAACTGAAGGGCCTGCATGGCCGCCACAACCTCCACACAGGCAGGCAGGCAGGCAGGCAAGATGGATGCTCCACGCACGCACATTTACCGTGAGAAGTGCCCGAGCTTGTTCGACCAAGTCATTCCTGCGTTTGGTAGCCAGTCAAACGAGCATCCAACTGTAGTGAGGTAGAGCAGGGATGCGATACATTCTCTCTCTCTGTCTCTCTCCCTGTGTGTCTGTCTGTCTTTCTCTCTCTCTATCTCTCTCTTTTTCTGTACTGTGACAATGAGGGAATTTGAGAGTGAATGTTAATGAGTCTTTCCCTCGCTCTCTCTCTCTCACACACACACACTCTCTTTCTTTCTGTGTCTCTCTTGTCTCTCTCTCTCTCTGTCTCTCTGTCTGAGGGGCCGACCCTGTGCGCTGCCGTGTCCTTCTGCTCTCTGGTGTTTATTTGTGAGGGATTCTTGAGGCAGCGTGTTTGTTTACTGTTTGTCCAAGAACCTCTTCATAAGTGTTGAATCCTCACCACACAGCTTTAACGGATGGGGTTTACTATGTGTGTGTGTGTGTGTGTGTGTGTATGTCTAAGTGTATTCATGTACGTGCATCGTAAGTGGCTACATGCGTGTATATGTGAATATGTGCATGTGTGTGTGCATCTGTATGTGTGCTTGTGTGCCTATGTGTGGGCGTGTGTGTGTGTATCAATATGTGTGTGTGTGTGTGTGTGTGTGTGTGTGTGTGTGTGTGTGTGTGTGTGTGTGTGTTTACGATTCCAGGCCTCCAAAATGAAGCTGTGTGCCGGTCGTTTTGAGGAAGTGAAGCGCTGAGGTCCTCATGGCCAGTTCACATGCAAGCAGAAGATTACCGCTGTTGCCACTGTACGGACAGAGCAGGAGCTACCAAAGCAAACAGGTCGCTGAATTCACTGAAAAAGCTTCACTGTTGACTTTGCTTCCTTCGCTCATGACGTATCATTTGGAATGTCAGATTTAACTTAGTAACTAATGGACGTTGGAATCTGATAAAAATTCTGATTGGTTTTCGCCAAACTGCGTCATAGGTCATTGCCATAAAGTTAACTGACTTCTAACTTCTCTTTTTCGCTCTGGTCACCCAATTTTTGCTGCCTATGAATTTGCTTCGTTCGCCCAATTTGCTGACTCTACATTGAGAAATAATGACTTCACAACACAGCTTTCGTGGGTGTGTCGAAGGCATGTGCCAGCCACAAGTTGTTGCTTAGCTACGATGGCTAGTTGAATTGCCAGCTAGTTCAATAGTTGGCTGGCAGTCGAGTTGGAAATCAACTCTCGTGTATTGCTTTGTCTTGCTTTTTGCTTTTTCAATTCTGTACTATGCGTTTCTCACTGACTGAAAAAAATGTCCCAAAACTTGTTTGTTTAAGACAGTCGGGTGACATGATGAATCTATTGAGAAGGCTGTTTCAGGTTTGTACACTTTGTCATCATTCGAAAGAATTTCATTGGCGAATGCCCCTCCTCATTTGCACAAGTTTGGGCACTGCTGAACTCTCTTCCGCTTGCACCGCTGGTCTACGTCACTACCAACAGTCCTCCCAACGCAATACGTAGAACACTGAACACAGTTCCACTCCACTCCGCCACAGTCTGCTTGCATGTGAGTTGGCCGTCAGGGCGGCATTTGCTCCTGCGGTCTGATCTGCCGGAAAGGAGAGCAGCGTTCTCTCTCCAGTGACTGGCAGATTCACAGCCAGGTAATGTCACCTGACACCAGTGTGGTTTCCTCACAGGGAGAGAGGGAGGGATCAAGCATTGCCAGTGAATGTGTGTGTGTGTGTGTGTGTGTGTGTTTGTGTGTGTGTGTGTGCATTTGTGTCTGTGTGTATGTGAGTTTGTGTGTGTGTATGTCACTATGTGTGTGTGTGGGTGTGTGTGTATGTCTGTGTGTTGGTATGTGTATGCGTGTGTGTCGGTCTGTGCATGTGTGTGTGCGTGTGTTTAACTGTCTTTATGTGTGTGTGTGTGTGTGTGTGTTGGCATATGTATGTGTGTGTGTGTGTGTGTGCATGTGTTTAACTGTCTTTATGTGTGCGAGTGTGTGTGCGTCTATGTAAGTGTGTCTGTATAAGTGTGTGTGTCCCAACCTCCCTAACCCCCCTGCCTGCCCAGTTCCTGTGCAGAGATAAGCCAACACTTCCGCCCTTGCCGGTTTATTTTCCCAGGGCTTTGGAGTAAGGCCCCGTGTTCGCCAGTACAAAGCCCCCTGCTCACTTTGGGGAGCGTGAGCGGGAGCACAGAGCCCCCTAGCTCATTTTTGGGAACGCGAGTGGGAGCCAGAGCTCTGGGAAAAAAAATAGTGTGTGCATGTATGTGTGTAGTGTGTGTTTGTGGGCCTGTGCGTGTGTGTGCTTGTGTAAGTGTGTATTATCTATGTTTGTGTAGGCCTGCCTGTGTGTAGTGTGTGTGTGTATGTATGTGTGTCTGTGTGTGTGTAGGTCTGTAGGTGTGTAGTGCAGTGTATGTGTGTGGGGGCCTGTCTGTGTGCAGTGTGTGTGTGTGTGTGTGTAAGTGTGTGTAGGCCTTTCTGTGTTTAGTGCGTGCATGTAGTATGTGTGTGTCTGTAGGCCTGTGTGTTTGTGTACGTACGCCTGTCTGTCTGTAATATGTATGTGTGGGAGTGTGTGTGAGTGTGTGTGAATTTTGAAACCTACACCAATGCTGAACTTTTGGCCTGTATGATCCAGCCTCTAACTGACCCCCCTACCCAACCCCCTCCTAAAACACACTGTGGCCCATTCACAGGCTGGCCGGATGTGAATACTTAATGGTGCAGAGTATTTGATTACATAGCACTTAACGTGGGATTACAGCAGTACTTAATTACAGGCAATTCCCATGTTTTTGCACAATAAATATTTACTACACCAAACACCCAAAAATGTGCTAAGGCAATTATTACACTGTAAAAACAAGTTACAGTGCATTGACACAAACACACACACACACACACACACACACACACACACACACACACACACACACACACACACACACACACACACACACACACACACACACACACACACACACACACACACACACACACTTTTAATGTGGGATGCTAGTTGAGTGAAAGAAATGCATTAAAGAATGTGAGGGAGTGAACCAGGGGCTGCATTATGTGGTTGCATGTTCTCTTTTGTATTGACAAACACACAGACGCAGACACACACACACACACACACACACACACACACACACACACACACACACACACACACACACACACACACATATGCATGCATATGCATGACAGAGACACACACTCTTGTTTCTCACTGGAGGGAAAACTGACCCATGTCAAAACGGACTCCAAGGTCTGACGGCTTTCGGTGTTTAAAGTAAACTGGTGCAGACCTGCTCTCTCCATTTCTCTCTCTCTCTCTCTCTCTCTCTCTCTCTCTCTCTCTCTCTCTCTCTCTCTCTCTCTCTCTCTCACACACACACACACACACACACACACACACACACACCTCCAACCCCCACCTCCCCGGGCGTCTTGCCACATGGCTGGGCCCTATCATCTGCATCTGTAATAATAAAGGGTCATTTGTTGTGATTATGTTCCTTTATCTCCAACCTGTATCTCATTTCCCCCTCTATCCTCCACTGTGCTACACACACACCATCCTTCACTTGCTACCTTCTAGCAAACACACACACACACACACACACACCATCCTTCACACCATCCTTTACTCACTGCCTTCCAGCAAACACACACACAGACACACACAGACACACACAGACACACACACACACACACACACACACACACACAGACACACACACAATTTTGCTTTGGGCAGTTAAGGCTAAAAACAAAATAGGCGTCTTAAATCCACATGCCACCATGTACAATCTGAGGCCTGAAGCTGATGGTGTGCGACTGATGTCTCGGTTTGTTTGTTTCTCACCAAATGCACAGACGCACATACGTTATGGATGGCATGACACCCCCAGCACACAGCAAACAGACTGTGGTGTAAGCCCGGTCTGTTTAAGTGTGATCTTCTGCACTGTCAGGATCCAGTCTTTCTTAACTTATTTTATTCCGCTCCCCTGTCTTTTGGGTGTTTTTTACCCCTTAAATTTATTTAATCATAACCACTGTCACACTCAAAGTCTTCTGGAAGTTTCTTCGTGGGGCCAAGAGGCTGCTGATTTACAGACTAAGACAGCGAGTCCACAGAGTCATTAGGGCAATATAGCACTAGCCTCTCCACCACTTTCCACTCACCACAGTTCAGCTGCTGCTAATATCATGGCTTGTTTCCCCTCAGAGTCCAACATGTTTGACCAGACTGATTGCTCGTTAATTTAATATTTTTCTATGTTGTGTTTCTGGATCATGGCACATCATGGACAGAAAAAGACTAAAAAAATATACCATTTTGATATTTTGGGGGCTTTGTATGTCAACTTGAACAAAAGAAGCTGCTGCCAAATTACCTTGCCAATAGAAACAAACAATCTACATGATGCTTGTTGGTCAGTGTAAGCGCTGTGCTGCAGATTTTTAAACACAGTTAGGGAACTTTTTATTGCAGCGATCTGACATCAACATTGTTTCCCGGAATCATTTAACCTGTCAGAGAATAAAGCTGACAC
Source organism: Coilia nasus (assembly GCA_027475355.1). Lineage (NCBI taxonomy): Eukaryota > Metazoa > Chordata > Actinopteri > Clupeiformes > Engraulidae > Coilia > Coilia nasus. Next base: position 27,811,502 of record CM050220.1, on the reverse strand, counting down.
TTTGAGGGTAACCTCCTTTCTTGACAAATAATAGCACATCATAATATATTAAATTGAGTTTAACTTCACAAAAATTGTCTGCAGCCCTGACTTTTTTTTTTTTTAAAAAGAACAAAAAATGACTTCCAGATGATCTGGCATGAAATGGAGATAGAAAGACATAGAGAAAGAAAAAAAGACAACATAAAAGAAGTGAGAGATAGAGAGAATAAAGTGAAAGTAAGAGAAAAGAAACAGACCCAGGCCAAAAAATGAGACCTGAACACAAGGCCTATGGTAATACACCACTTATCCCATTTGGAAGGCTATCACACCATATAGTTGGCATAACTCCTAGGTGTCAACTCTGATTATGTAACTCACTTCAGTTTTATGCAGGGCTGTAAACAAAGACATCCATTTTACCTTCTTCCCTTCTCTCCAAAGACCTCCCCTTCTTCCTGAGCATTGTTTGCCCGACACAGTCATCTCTGTCTCTTTGGCCTTCACTGGGTCAGATGCAGTAGTGTGGGCCAGGGATAATGCACTGAAATGGCAATTAGAAAACCCTTTTCAATTCAAAGACCGCTAATGTCATAG
>CM050220.1:27800923-27805923 GCA_027475355.1 Coilia nasus | reverse complement strand
AAGCCCACGTCTGGAAATGTGGGCCTGTTTTGTCATACACAGATCCATGTGCATGTTTTCTGACACCGAACAACATTAGTTGGCACTTGGGGATCTGCTTAGATGGTCCAGAAAAAGAAAGAGTGTGTGTGTGTTTGCAAGTGTGCGTATGCATGTGCATGTGTGTACGTGTGTGTAAGTGGATGTGTGCGTGTGCGTGCATGTGTGTGTGTGTGTGTGTGTGTGTGTGTGCGTGCGTGCATGTGCTTGTGTGTATGTGGGTTTTATTGTCTCGGAAAGGGGCACAGTGGGCGGTGTCTCTGTAAGTTGCAAAAGATGTTGGCAGAGTCATAAGAAAAAGTTCAGTATTTTGTTAATTAAAAAAATACTGAAAAAGTGGAAAGGTTCAGATGGCTGTAAAATGTATTTTAGCTCAATATATTTTTATCTCCCTAAAAATAGATAAGATTGAACATCAAAGAAACCTAAAATGAGAAAATATTATGCACATTATCTACATGTTAATGTAATGTCAAGGTCCTTATCAGATCTCCTGAACCATGAGCTGTCTTGTCCTGAAAAAAAAAAAAAAACTGTACTCTGATTCTGTTTTACTTGTCAGTGCAAGTAATTCACAAGTTCACAAATTGACTACCATGGATGTAGGTTACTGGGGAATTATAGAAATCATACATATTCATACAAAATCACATATTTATAATTTTGTCAATTACTTTTTGGAACAGAACCTAAATGGGTTGTAGGTCTAGTTGTAAATAAATCCTCTGATTATGATCAGTGTAATTTTAAACCATTGTGTATTTTTTATTATTAATATGTATGGTGTAGAACACTCCTCCATTAGCGCTGTGTAGTTTCTGTAATGTGCATAATAACATGACAGCCTTTTGTGGGGTGTCTACTGTGTTCTGGTGGCTCATGGACATTTGTTTGTTAGCGACGCGACGCGAGGCCCCATTTAGTGGCATTGGCAGTGGGTGCGGAGCAGGCGGGCTGGCTGAGCCGGAGCCGGAGCCAGAGCGGGAGAGCGAGAGAGGGAGCGGGAGAGCGAGATGGTGCACATGCGGCTGCAACGAGGAGTTTGAACAGCAGATGGACTGTGTCACGTTCAGGCTCCTGGCCTATCTGCAGGCCGCGGAATTTCATTACTGACTTGGCCCAGCCACAGTGTTAGAAAGCTAAGTGATGTGATCAAAGGATTAGCCTCCCATCTGAAAGCACAACTGTTATACCTTTATTTCTTTCTGCGTCTCTGTCTTCTCTTTCTCTCTCTCTCTCTCTTTCTCTCTGTCTCTTGTTTTTTTTTCTCTTTTTTTGTCTGGAAAGCTGTGAGCACTTGGCGTAAAATGAAGGCAGTTTCTGGGGAGAGCTACAGAAGAAAGGCCGAAATATGACAGTAAATGACAAAGGGGAAAATAGCAGGGCTTTTGGCTTGCCATTACAAGGGCTTAACATGTTTTCATTGTCAAGTGGCACTGTTGATTCTTTTGTTTACTGTTTCCTGTTTTCATCAAAAGAGGTCCAACCAGTTGGCCTCCCATTCAGAAGTCCGACTCCAAAACCATGTATCGTCTTTGGTATAGATTTCTTTTCATCCCAGAAATTTGTTTTGTATAGTGAATAAAAAATATCTGTCTATGTGTATATTTAAATATATTCAATTCAAATAAAGTCAAGTTTTTGCAGGGTAGTTCTACATCCGCAGACCCATAAAAGCACTGCGTCATGCTCTGTACAAATTTGCTAACTTGTCATTAGGTTGAATCTGTTGTTGAGGTAAAGTCATTCTAGAGTATGTGGAGCCCTTGTTGTTTGGATGATGGCGATCCTGTGGCAGGCACACAACAGCACAGAGACGGAAGGAGTGCAGCTTTGTGTGTTTATGTTTGTGCTTGTACTCAGTTATCACAGTACTCCAAATACCCCAGAAACAGGAATTTGTTTTTTCTTTTTCCTTGGACAGACCTGTCTGAGTCGCTGTGCTCTCGCCTTACAAATTAAACCTGACATGCAGGGCTAAGCCCCCACACACAGCTCCCAAAAAAAGAAGAGAAAAAAATGTAAGGGGGAAATAGAAAAAGAAAGACATTCTTGCACAAATTGAATGATGGGACTGTTTTCGGCGCGCCACTACCTTATTTACCTAGCCGACGGGAGGTGGCCCTGGGGCTATTTCTCTGGCCGTGTTAGACAAAGGTAGGAGATGAGATAGGCAAGCCCTGGAGGAGGGCCCGGCCGTGTCTCCCTGTGTTTGATCAATGAACTCAATTACTGGGACCCCCTTTCCCGGAGACGGGGGGCCCGGAGCCTCCACTTCCCAGGATGATGCATCGAATCTTGGAGAGGTGAAGGGGGACAGGGGTTGGGGTGGTGGGGACGCAGGCACCACACCTGACATGCGCACACACACACACACACACACACATACATACACACTCATCACCCCCACCTCCTCCACCCCCTCTCCACACGCACCAAAAAATCTCTTCAATAAATAAGAGGGGTGGCTCAGGAGCACCAAACTTTTCCCTCCTTACACCTCAGACCACCTCCCCTCCTTTTCCTCTCCCACACCTCTGCTCCCAGCCCAGCCCAGCCCAGCCATGCCGTACCCCACTCTCCCCTCTCCCCTAACAGCCTGGGCGCAGCCAGTCCCTGTTGGGCTCTCTTTCTCCGCTAGGATAAGCGCTAATACATTCCCCCGGCCCATGCCCATGCATTATTAATGCACGCGCCTCTCCAAGGTGGCAGTGACAAATAGGGAGCAAAATTCACTGACTGGTGCTGAATGTACTTTTTAGTCATGCTTGAGTTTTTCCCAGTCCATTCTGCCAGTTGGAAGATTTCTTTTTACCTCTCTTCTCTCTCTGTCCTTCTACCCCCCTCCCTCCCTCCCTCTCTTCCTCCTCCCCCCTCTCTATCTCCCTCTTTCTCTCTCTCTCTCTCTCTCGTTCCCTCTCTCTCTCTCTCTCTTTCCCTCTCTCTTTCTCTCTCCTTCCCTCTGTCTCTCTCTCTCTCTCTCCTCTCTCTCTCTCTCTGCCTCTCTCTCTCTCTCTCTTTCCCTCTGTCTCTCTGTCTTTCCCTCTCGCTCTCTCTCTCTCTGTCTCTCCCTCACTACTCCTGTGTCCCAGTCCTGCTCACCACACTTCTCAGTAGGCACTGCTCACTGCTGAATAGATTCTGAAGAAGCACTCCAAGTTAGCCATGGAAAAAACTTGAGTAAAGACGTGCCTCTTGAGAGCCTAGTGGAAGAGAGCCGTGCACGGGGAAAGAAAGAGAGATAAAGAGTGATGAAGAAAGTAAAAAAGAGGGTAGTGGAATGAGAGGAGGGGGGAGAAAGGAAAAGAAAAAAGGCAGCTTTGATGTTCCAGCCTTGTGCAGGCTCCTTGTGCAGGCTCGTCATAGCTGACTCCTCTTCAGCCGAGCTCGAGTTTAGCACAACGTCAAATATACTTTATCCCCTCCTTCGTAATGGGAGACAATGATGTGCTGCATGAAGGGCTGAGGGGGGTGGGGGGATTGGGGGGTACTCAAGATGTGTGTGTGTGTGTGTGTGTGTGTGTGTGTGTGTGTGTGTGTGTGTGTGTGTGTGTGCGTGTGCGCATGCTTGTGTGGGGTTGTCCAATAGGAGGGAAGGTATCAAAGAGACACCTCTTTCTCTCACTCTCTCTGAGGCCCGGCTGCTGCACCCCCCTCCACTCCACAACCCACTCCCCAAACCCTCCACCCCTCCACCCCTCCACCACCTTCTGCACTCACACACGTGCCCCCCAGGGACCAGATCGGGGGGTATTAACCCAGATTGGCTGGTCTCGGGGGCACGGACGGCTCCCTCTGCCGCTCCTGCTACACGCTCTACCTGAAAGTGACAGCCGGGACTGCTGGAGTACACCGAACACACACGATAACTTCACACACACACACACACACACACACACACACTGGGAAATGCACACATACTGAACACCCTAGCCGGAAGGTACAAAGTGCCTTGGCTGCCCGCCTCCCCAGATTCTTCACCAGTCACCCAAAATACCCCTTAACAACAACCCAGTGCCCACACATCTACTCCCCCCACCCCTACCAAAGGCACAGGTCACAACACAGGCAGGGGGCGAGAACCAGTGTTTGTGGTGGAGGAATCTAAATTAGATAGTTTCTGTGTTCAAATTTGTTTTTATTAGAAAGAACAAAAACAGAAAAATCAATGCGCGCAAAACAAGATGTCTGCACCATGTGATGTTAAGGAACAGCTTTACAGCTTTAAAGAGCCATTTTGTGACTGCAACTCAGCCTCAATCACCTCATGTTTTTTGTGTGTGCTTTTTTCTTTTCCTGGTTTCACTGCCTGAAAGAGGATATGCATGCTCTGTTCCACTGTGGGTCCCAAGTCGATCAATTAAAAACACGTTTTGGCAAAATAATTAGCCGACATTTGCTCTTATTAACCAGATGTTTCCATGGCTTCTGCTCGCACGGAGCGAGGAGTGAAAACGTGTTTATTGTCGGGGAGGTGCTACTCGTGAATTTCTGAGTTAATCTCATTTTACACAGCAATTACAGGAGGTGGGCCGTATTCAAATATTGTGAATCTTAATGTGAGAGTAAACTTGTCTGTTGTTTGCTGTGGATCACGTCCAAATGGTTAAGCTGCAGACTCGCTTGATTGCAGCAAAAACAATCGCAAGACAATGGCACGTAATTAAGTGAATTCTGGATATTGGCAAAACAATGGCTAATTGAAAAGGCCCAAATTTACTTAAATTGAGCTAAGTTGACATTTTTTGCACAAGTTTTTTTTTTAATTATTTAGTTATGTTGCCTGTCCAGTTTATTTGAATTTATTTATTTAGTTTGTATTGTTTGATTCTGGCATAATTTGGATCAAAACCATATAACTGATTGTGATTCAGTTGCTTGTTCCAAACATGCATTTGTACTTGGCTACTTTTGGAGGACTTTGAAGTCTCCTGGAGTTGGAATATTGATTTTTAAGCCAC
>CM050220.1:27780923-27798423 GCA_027475355.1 Coilia nasus | reverse complement strand
TCCCTCCTGAAAATGAAGTGACAGAACAATTTGCATTGGAGACCCAAGCATCATGTTAAACATGGCCACACATGTTCACCGCAGTGAATTTAAACAGTACTTTCTCTTTTTGCTTTATCTTAACATGTTTTAGCATAACCTAGATGTCCAGATTATGTTTTTCTTTCTTGTAGACGAGTGGTAGAATATTTAATCAGGGCGCATGAATATTTTTTTGCTCATCTTCTTGCCCATTTCGACAGCATGTCACTTTTTGTATTCTTCTGTTCTTTAGCGCCTCAGGGTCAGGTGTTGGACTGAACACTGCTTAAAAATCAAGATGACCTGTGTGACCTGCAGGACAAACACACCAAGAACACACACACACACACACACACACACACACATACACACACACACACATACACACACACACACACACACACACACACACACATACACACACACACAGTGAAGGAAAAAAAAGACCATTTTCAGCTTTGAATTCCAAATACATGGTAAGTAGTGAAAAAGGGACTTAACCATCTCTGTTGATTTACCTCTCTCTCCCACCCCCTCTTTCTCTCTCTCTCTCTGAAGAGCAGACTGCAAGTCTTTTATTTTTTGAGAGTGGGGGAGAGAATGAAAGAAAAACTGCGGACTTCTTCACGAGCTGTCCATCCACAACAAATCAATAGACTTCCCAAGCACGGGACATTGGTGCCGCAGAGCGTAGAAATGGAAGGTCTCAAATAAGTCAGGACTGAGGCACGGGTCCATCACACCGTGTCAGGCCGGCGGAATGAGTTGTCTTCAGCCAGATCGATGGCTGACATAAGAGCCGGGCCAGTGAGAGGGAAAGTAACAGTCCGACGAGGTTTCCTAAAGTTATTACCTTCCTCCCCCTTGTCAGAAATCACACGGTGATGCATGGCTCCTGCTTTCTCTTGTGCAGTGGACAAGGCGAACATGGACATCAAGCAACGGGATGACAAATGGTGTTTTGAGCCATTTTGTGTGTGTGCGTGTGCATGCGTGTGTGTGTGTGATTGTGTAAGAAAAAGACTTCTTTGTTTAGTTAGGGACCCAGAGGACTTTGTACAAGGTATTTTACAAAATATAATAGGGTACTTAAAAGTCAGAAATGAACAGTTAACAATTAAACAGTAGTTAACAATTTAGCAGTTACTGTTCTTTAATATGTTTTATCAGAAGAAATTAAAAAAAAAATCCTCAAAATCCCTCTACACTTACAAAAATATCTCTGATTAGCATTCTGGGAGAGAGAAAAACAGTACCTGCAGTATAGATGAGTGACAGCTAGCATCATGGGGAGCCTATCTAAGCTGTGGGCTGCTTTGAGGAGGATGCGTCCTGACACACTCATTGTCTTAAGGTCATTTCCACAGATCCCTCCAACCTCACACACGTTCTGTCTGCCTTCATTACATTTACAGCCAAGGTTGATACCATAAGCTGTCTGCCCTGGCTTTTTTTAACCACCTCTGCTCCTGAGGGCATTGTAAATCACATTCTGACAAGGGCACTAACAGGTTCCAAACCTACTGTGACTGAGTGGGCGCGCTCTGCTTGTCGCCGTTGTTATTTTAAAGTAAAAACAGAGTCTATCAGTGGAGGTGATTATTGAGACTTGTTGGTGTTTATTTTTTTTCTACCTCAGGTACCTTTTATAGGGAACATGACTTTCTTTGTTTCTGAGACAGTAAGCAGTTGTTTACTCTTGGTAGTGCATTGGGTGTGAGAAATGTTCTTTTGTAAACCTTAGTGGTTAAACAATAGAGCCAGCTATAAAGCAATTTGAAATGTTTTCAATTGAAATATAATGTAAAATGTTACGCTAAATGTCACATGTTTCCTTTGTCAATGATCACTCTATTTGAAATGATTCTACTTGTAAAATCAAAGAATAAAGCCAAAATAAAGAGCCATTGTTATTCCCCGCCTCCTTTCAAGAAAAAAAAAACACTCTTGTTTGTGACTATTTGTGCTCTGCTTTCCGCAAAGGTCAGAAGTGCCACAAGTGTTTCCCCAGGAGGTGTGCGTCAAGCTGTCCATCTGCGTTACTCGCACGTCTCACACACACCCTCGGTGACAGGTGCCAATCTGCCACTGGACTAATGACGTCTCGCCACCGTCGCCAGGGAAAGGTGACTTGGGCAGCATGCGCTCAGTGTCCTGTCTGTACACCCTGATTCTGGGCACAAATAGCAAAGAGAGTGGTGGTGGTGGTGGTGGAGGTGTTAAGAGGGTGGCTGGTGGGGAAGATGGGTTGTGTTGGTGGTGGAGGGGATGTCCATCGCCTAGCCTCTGCTTTCCACCTCTGTCAAATCGCTCTCCAATCAGGTGTTAAAGTGGATGAGACAAGGAACTGAATTGTACAGTCTGCGAAAACAAGTCCAAGAATACCAGTTAAGACTCAGAACAGATAGCATGTCATTCTCTATTAGACAGTATCTTGTGATCTTACAAAAAACACTTCAACCTTACATTAAACTGTCTGTGTAATTCAAACAATTGGAAGGTTCTTCAAATTAAAATTCTAGGAAGTTTATCAAAGATAAATTTAAAGAAATAGCATTTTCTGGCAGTGTCTCACTTTGTCATGTAAAGGGAAGTGCATCATGTAAGGCTTCATTTAGCTATGTTATGTGTTTTTCACAGGGGAACAAAGAAGCTTCCTTGCTGGTAGTTAATAGCATGCTAGTCAGTGTGCCATTTTGTTATGTAAAATGTTCACATTTGAATTTTTATTGAAGTGTTATGGGTTTCTACATAGGCTAACAATGTATCATGTCTACCATTGACTAGAAGAATGTTGTGTCAGGGTATCAATTTATATAAAATTTGTAAAACGCATATCTTTATATTACGTACATAGGCGAATGAAATATTACATTTGCTATGTGCAGGTATTGACATTGAGGTGGGAGGGTGTATGTGAGGGTGTATGTGTCTTATGTGTATGTGAGAATGGAGACCTGTGACTGAGGGCCCACAGTGCTGCTTAGGCTGGCTATAGTGTAATGTGCTTGGCGGGCGCTCGCTGCCTGGCGCATTTGTACGCAGGCCAATGTCAAATGTGTGCATGACCTGGAAAGAAGGGGAATGGCTCTGCGCAGTCAGGTAGCACGGCGCCGGACACCAGTGTCCAGATTTCCTCTCTGCGTGCGGCCCTGTGTCTTCATGCTGTCGGGGAAAAGCGAACGCTTAACCTAACGGAACGAGAGACCTGCACCACCGCCGACACCCCCACCCCCTGTTCACCCCCGCCCCCTCCCCTCCCCTGCCCTCCCCTCCCCTCCCCTCCACTCCTACCACCACCTCTTCCCTGCCCTCCTCTCCTCTCCTCTCCTCTCCTCTCCACTCTCCTCCTCTCCACTCCTCTTTTTCTTTCAGCATGGTGGAAAATCCCACGTGATGGCCTTGGCACAGAAGGGTGGATGGATGGATGGCGTCCGGCTCTGACTGTATTAATCCCTTCCTGTGCGTGGGGGGGGGGGGGGAGAGGGAAGAGACGGGAAGGTGGGTGGATGTGTGCGTGTGTATGTCTCTGTGTTTGTGTGTGTCTATGCCAATTTGCTATGTGCGTCTGTGAGTGTTTGTGTTTGTGTCTGTGTCTGTCCGTGTCTGTGTAGGTGAGAGTGTTTATACATGTGTGTGCTACATGTGTTTGTGTGGGTGTGGGTCTGTGTGTGCCTGGGTGTCTGTGTGTGTGTGCATGTGTGCGTGCGTGTGCATGCTTGTGTGTGTGCCTGCACATGCGTGTATGTGTGTGTGTGTGTGTGTGTGTGTGTGTGTGCACGGGTGAGGGTGGGGGTGTTGGATGTGGGGAGTCCAACTGTCGGTAACAGGTGTCTGGAGCCCTGTGCCCCCCCTCTCTTTGGCATGGGGGTGGGAATGGCGTGGTGGTCGTTGGCATGGGAGCGGGGGTGGGGTGGTGGTCCCTGCTGCAGGATGTCCCTCTCGCATGGCAGCGTGTCAAAGCTATCTGGGGCGGCGCCGGGGAGCAGTGCACCTGCCAAGCGCTCTCCAAAAGCTTTTGTGTGATGAGAGAGAGAGACAGACAGAGAGAGAGAAAGAGAAAAAGAGACAGACAGACAGAAAAGAGAGATCATGCAAGGGAGATAGGGAAGGACAGAGAGAGTAGGAGAAGAGAATTAGCAAGAGAGAAAGACAAGCTCACTCCTCTGTAAAGATTCAGCAGACGCAGAAGAGCGTCATCTTGCTGATTAAGAGCTTACACAGGCAAATGTCTCACTCAAATTCCAGTCTTTTCCTTCTATATCAACACTATATCAAACTCATATATTTTTAACCTTGATCTTCCATATAAATTAGGTAAACAGACACAGACTTTATCACTGGTCAGTGTCTGCAGTTATGCTGTCTGTCTCTCATAAAGGTTGGGGCCACACTGTAAAAGAGAAGTCTAGTTTACTTGAAAAATGAGTGGAAACTTGTTGCCTCAAATGAGTTAAGTAAATGTAAATGTTTAATTTCAAATTATTCATAGATGTAAGTGAACTTACTTGAATTAGAATAGTTATATTTATTTCCACCAATAGTTCAAGTAAGCTTGACTTATTCTTCTTTTTTTTTTTTTTTACAGTGCACAGTTATATGTTTATATCAGTATACCTTTGTCTAACTTTTGGCACTGAGAGATATCAAGATGTTACACTGTAGAAATGTGATAACCTGAAAACTGACTGAAAAGCCATAACCAGCCTTGTGGGCTTCTCTTAGAAGTCTTTCCCTTTCTTTACTTTCCCGATCTTTCGACATACGTACTTCTCTGAGGAAATGGTGCCTCTGTGTCCTCCTCCTCTTCCTCTCTCTCCATTTCTGCTTATCTCTGTCTCTCTTTCTTTCTCACTGTCTTTCACTCTCTTTCTCTCTCTCTGTCTCTGTCTCTCTCTCTCCATCTCTCTTTCTCTTTCTCCCTTGCAGTGTTTCACAAACAGATTCACCTCAGAGTCTGGTCCTCCTACACACGAGCGATCAATTTGTCTCGGAGACAGGAATCCATATTTTTCTCATTGCAGGTATTGCATCCGCCACCCCCTCCCACTCCCCACACCCCTCCCCCCAACCTACCTCCATTTCATCCTACCTCTCCAACCTTAGCGCGCACACACACACACACACACACACAGACACACACACACACACACACACACACACACACACACACATACACACACACACACACACACACACACACACACACACACACACACACACTTACTCACAGCTCTCGAGAAGCTGAATCAGCTTTTAGTCCAGACAAGTCTGACCTCAGAGGTTTGCCCAAGCGCACCCGCCCACCCCCACACCTTTTTTTCCTTTTCTCTCATCTGACCCCCACTACACACACACACACACACACACACATACACACACACACCCTCGTGTTCTTTTCAATTTGTAGTGGCCAAACCCAGGCTGCAGGGGCTCCCTGCGGCCGTCTCCTAAGGTGCTCCATCACACCACTGCAAAATGTGAAAAACCGATGCACTCAACATGGCAGAACAGACAGAGCGTTTGTGTGTCTAGGTGTGTGTGTGCCTGCATGTGTGTGTGTGTGTGTGTGTGTGTGTGTGTGGAGGGGAGTGGATGCACTCAACAGGACTGTTAAGACAGGGAGGTTGGAGGAAGGGAGGGAGTATATAGAGCATGTGCGTGTGTAGGTGTGTGTGTGTATGTGTGTGTGTGTCTGTGTTGTGTGTGGAGGGGAGTGGGTGTTTGGGGGGGCGATGCTTGATATCAACAGGGGAGTGGACAGGGGCATTTAGAACACATTCCTCTTTTGCTGCTGTCTACCTTGGGCAGGAGCAGTCTGCCGGCCTCCCTCATGGGCCTCGTGGATCGATACAACACAGGAGTTAAATTAGAGCTCCAGTCAGGCAAGCATCTACCTTAGCTGCCAGGAGCCCGACCTAAAATCCCCCTGAACATTTAGTTTTTTACACTAAGTTAACCAATAAGTGGGAGAAATGAGTGGGAAAAGAGCAGCTGTCTCGCCTGTTTCTTATCTTCTCCCTACACCCACACAGACCAAAACACACACACATGCGCATACACACACACATGACCGCACACATGCTCAGTCTAAAACAAAGACCAGTGCACAGTGCCTGGCCTTTCCCCTCTCTCATTTTTCTAAACCACTTAAGCTTTAATTACGTGCACAGTTATCAAGCATCTGTAGACGGAAACAAAGAAACATTCAAAAAACACATAGAGCATAGAGCAAATGTTCCACTGAGGTTCCAGAGGAAAAGATGATGATGATGATGATGTATATATATTTATTTATGTCTTTACAAGACTCTTAATAAGTCCCAAAATGGTTGTCCAGTATATGACCAAGCTACCCTGTAATATAGAAATGAATTAAAAGTTTATTATTAAAGTTATATAATATCAGCTATTGTATATTGTGTAGTAGAAATCAGCTTAGGCTGTTGTACATTAGGCCTGCCTGTGTGTGTGTGTGTGTGTGTTTGTGTGTGTGCATGCATGCGTATGTGCTTGTGTGTGTGCGTGCAGGCGTGCGTACGTGCTTGTGTGTGTAAGAAAGAGAAAGAGTAGGAGGCAGCCATGGTGCAGCAGTCTACAGAGATGGCAGACGGCCCAGTTCTCTCCTCATATCAGCACTCTAGACCTGCACAGGCTCGTCCACACACCTGCTCCGAAGCCTCTCCCCCTAGAGCAGGTAGACCTCCCCACCCCGCCCCACACACACAAACACACCCTTAGCCAGATGCCTCGGCCCCGCCGATTGAATTTGGGTCAGGAAGCTCTCTCTCTTGGATCAATAGGCCCCACTCAGCCACAGCTGACACCCTACACCTGAGCCTCCGCAACCTGGCAGGGGACCAATTACACATACCTGAGGGAATTCCCTTCCCTCACACACACACACACATGCTGCTCCACACACATATGCGCACACACTGACACACAAATACACAGACGCACACACAGACACACCAACCCCCTTATCTGAAGTGATATCTCCTAGGATTACAGGTGCTTAGAGCTCATTATGTCTGCTCTATTACCTGCCAATCGCCGGAGCCCTGTGTTTGCACAACAACCTGCCTGCCCCCTTCCGCTCCCCCTCCCCTCATCACTCACCACCCCCCTCTCCCCTCCTCTGGCGTGTGCAAGCTCTCTGTGGCAAGGAGGCAGCAGGCAGGTTGACTCTACTCTACTCCACTCTGCTCCTCTCCCCAGGCGAGACGGAAAGAGGATAGGCCCTGACACACACACACACACACACAGGCGCGTGCCGTGCCACCAGGCCTTTGTGTGTTCTGATGGTGTAATCTCCCTCGACAGGAGCTCAGGTAGCTACTCTGCTGACGGGCTGCCCCGGTGCAGTGTGTGTGTGTGTGTGTGTGTGTGTGTGTGTGTAGGTGTGGGTAGAGATGAAGGGTGGCAGGTGTAATTGGGGCGTTTAAGGACTTTGAAAGGCTGAAAGTACTGACATGATACCCCCCACCCTGTCAGGCTGTGTGTGCAGGTATGTAGGAGGCTACCTCACCACTCACAGCTGCCTGCCTAAGCTGCCTTTTCAAGCAGGAAGGCAAGACTGTAGCAACTACAGCAGTACCATTCTATTCTATTCTATTCTATTCTATTCTATTCTATTCTATTCTATTCTATTCTATTCTATTCTATTCTATTCTATTCTATTGTCACACTGCTGTGCAGATTTTTTGCATAAATGAATATAACTGAGAAGATTATATAATTGTTCAATTATATCCATTTGCAAATGTTTTTTCCTAATTTAGGACTACATAATTTTATTGACTGAAATTTAAATTCTTTTTTTTCTTAAAGCAAAAGCTGTTATCACTTGTTCACCTGCGAAACTGTTTGCCCTCCCCCTGGATACATAAAAGAAGAAATGACTGTGGTGTCACTGAGAAAGAGAAAGAGGAGTTGAGTGGGGGGGGGGGGGGTAGTTTATTTGTGTGTTACCCAGGTGGCAGGAGTCCCTGAGGTAATGCCTTATTGAAAAACAGCGACCTGTTATGAATAATAACGCACCCCACCGCCATCGGACACCTGGCCGGCCCCACACAGGCAGGAGAGGAAGAGCGTTGGTGGCGGCCGCCAATGAAGCCTAAATGCATCAGAGACCACACAAACGTGTAACACCTGACTTACACTCTCATATACACGCACACACACACACACACCCTCACACAGACACACACACATGTTCTCACACACACACACTCACACTCACATACAAACAGACACGCATACAAACACGCACACACACACACACACACACACACACCCACACGCACACACACACACACACACATATTCACACTCACTATCAATAGCCAGACACCTGCATCCTGCTATCGGGCTGCCGGCCGGCCATCTAAGTCTGCACCTGAAAGTGCTCACATGGCAGTGCTGGTGCCGGTGCTTCCAAAAGTGGATGGGCGCGCTGTGTGTGAGTGTGTGCGTGTGTGCGATTGGAGAGAGGCATTAAGCTCTTAACGGGACTTTCAGTGGCGTTGCATGCTTCCGGGAGCCTTTCCAAGAGCGCAGTTTATTTATTTATATATTTATTTACCTCCAACCCCCCCTTCTCCTCACCCCATTTATACACACACTTTCATGCATACACACACACAGACACAAACCAGAAAAAAGACACAAAACACATGCGGTCACACACACACATACACACAAGCACAGCAAACACAGCCTTTAGTCTTTAGCCCTTGATATGTTAAGAATCAGATTCTGATGCCTCAGACAGACAGACACACAGACACACACACACACACAGACATTCACATACACAACAAACACAGAGAGACACACACACACCGTCCTCCATACACTTACTGTTTATTTGCCCTTTTCCCCCTTAAAGCTGGCAGAGTGAGATGCGTGTCGGCGTCAAGCATGGAGGGAGCAGAGATTAATGCCAACGCAAGGTTTCCTTGTTTACGGGAGAGCGCTATTGATTTGATTTAGCCCGGGCGGGGTCGATGGGGGTTAAGGAGGACAAAAAAAGGTTAGTTACGTTTCCAGCCACTGGTTCGGGGGTCATCCCAGAGCAGCTCGTGGGGGGTGAGGTGGGGTGGCAGGGGGGAGCAGTGGTGTGGTGTGGTGTGTGTGATGTGATATTGGTGGAAGAAAGGGGGAAGGAGGGGTGTAATGGGTGCTGGGCTTCTTGGGAGACTGTGAACTGGTCAAGCAAGAAATACAGATATCCAGCGTGGCCGATTGCTTGGTCAAGTGGCACTAGGCTACTGCCGGTGTGAAGAGTGCCTTTTACCAGCAATCAGACGCGACATGTTTTCACCACATAGTCTGACACTCAGATACTCGTCCAGCTGCCAAACCGGCAGGCGTGACCAGGAATGCGTGGGGGCTGATAAGCTCACCAACATAACAGCATTCGGTTCATAACGCTAGACTAGTGCTATGGTTTGTGAGGCTAGGCTAGCAGTACAGTTTGTGAGTCCAGGCTAGCAGTGTAATTTGTGAGGCTAGGATAGCAGTGCGGTTTCTAAGGCTAGGCTAGCAGTGCGGTTTGTTAGGCTAGGCTAGCCTAGCCTAGGCTGCTGTTGATTCTGACTGTGTTTTTGGAAGGTCACAGACACTTTCAGAACTCTAAAAGGAAGACAGCATTCAAAGGTTTTAAAATCAGCAAAGAAAGCAAAGAGCAAGCGAAGAGCATCCATTTAATTTTACATAAGAAATATGCACACACACACACAAACACTCACACACTGTTGTGTACTGTTGTTGCATTTCTTGCTCGCCGCTATGTAATAGTAAGATAAAAATAAATCTATTTTGTTCTGTCCCGGCCTGCATACTAAAAATCTGGCTGAGAAACAATTGGAATATATTACAGTTGACAATACATAAAAGTTGTATCTCTACTTCTTCCGTTTATTAATATATTTTCATACACTTTAGTGTTTAACATTCAAAATGTTAGCATTAATAATGCTGCATTAATTATAAATTGGAATGGTTGTGGAAATGTCTCCCAACAAGCTAAAGTTAAACTAAAATTAAGTCCTCACACATACACACAAACACATACACAGACACACACACACACACACACACACAGGCGAGTGCACACAGACGATTTTCACGTCCAATCAAACATACCTCCAGAGTGGGAAAAAAACACACACACTCCTGCTTCCTCTGACACCAGGTGTGATGGGGAGGCAGTCTCTGAACAGACTCGTTTTCCCTCCTTTTCTGTCATCCCACGAAAAAAGGTGCCACTGCCATATGACAGTAATTAACAGCTGACAAAAATATCGCTGCTTTAAGTCGAAGTGGGAAATCACAAAGCCATAGTTATTTTCCCACTAATTTACCGTTTGCAATCTTTAACCAGCACACAGGCAGAGAGACCTGAGTTACAAGCCCTAATAAGGCCCCATACTGTTTCATGGAAAATTTACACCGCTGATAAATTCACCATCGTGTCACTTTCATGCAGATTTGTTTGTGTGTGCCGGCAGGCCTGGAAGAGGTGGGTCATTAGCTCTGGGCCCTCAGAACCTGCTTTTTAAATGATGTGCCCTTGAACCTGGGAAGATAACTCACCTTGGGTAATTTTCCCCTTCGTCTGACGTTAATGTTTGTTAAATTCAACATGTTTACCTTTCCTGCCAGGCAGGGGAGCGATGCTCTAAAAAAAGAGAGAAAAAAGGGGTAAAAAAACACACACACACACACAAAGAGGGTAAGGGGAGTTATAGAAGTGACAAAGAGCAAAAGAATTTCTGCTCTCTGCGCCAAGATAAATGATGCATTGATGTTTGAAAAGAAAAAAAAATCAGGTTGTGGGTGCGGCATTTGCAAGTGTTGCTGTTGTTTTTCAAGGTAACTTATGCTGGTAACCCTCCCTGTCATCTATACGTGTGTGTGTGTGCGTGTGTGTGTGTTTTCTCCTGGTTGCTCTGCCTGAGAATAGAAACAAACACAGTCTGAGCTCAGGCAGGCCTTGTGGAATCCCCCAGGGCTTAAGAGCAGGGATTTGTCACTGGCGTGTTTGTTCTTTAATAAAATCACAGGCAGCAGGCGGCGTGTGTGTGAGGGATGCGCGGCCCCCGTTTGTCGTCGGCTTGATTTGCCGCTTGCTCTGATCTGCCGCACATTAATCAAGGGAATAGGTGCCATTATGGCTGCATATTTAAAAAGCACCTAAACACAAGGAGCAGGTGGCGCACAATGCTTCTTCTTGTTATTAGTTCGCCGGCGCAGTCAAGACGACAGATTTCATAATGCTTTCAAATGTACATAACAGAGAGGCCTCATAGGACTGCCAAGAACAATTTAGCTCGGAGCCAGAGTAGGGGTAGGAGACGAGCCCCCTCTCTATCGACACCCACCCCATCCCCCCACACACACACAAACACCCTCAATCCCCCACAACCCCCACCTACCCCAGACGCTCCCTTAAAACTCACCTCTCAGCACAGACTTGAGCATTTTGTCAAAGAACATTTTGTTACTTGTACTTGTAACATTCGTGTTATTCCAGTTCTACTTGTGATACAAGTGATTTTTGGTTATTGGGTACCTTACTCATATTTAATAGCCTGAAATATTAATTTATCTGAAAGGAGTTGGCATGTATTCTTATATTGTTTTTAGTGTATATTGCCATCTGCTCGTCTGTGTATTTCTACTGTAAAGGTAGAATATTTCATATACTACTACTGAACTTGGAAAAAAACCCTGCCAAATGTTTTTTACTGGCTAAAAGAGGTAGGGAAAACTGTGACTGTGATCTGTTGGGCTCTTTTAAATGGTTCTCTTTTTGTGTGTGTGTGTGTGTGTGTGTGTGTGTGTGTGTGTGTGTGTGTGTGTGTGTGTGTGTGTGTGTGTGTGTGTGTGTGTGTGTGTGTGTGTGTGTGAGGAGAGCCGCCATGGTGCCGCTCCACAGGAGAGTGTCATGTCTGAGGTTCAGATCAACACACAGATGTCGGCTCGCTGATTTCACCAGGCCTCGTCGCCATGCCTTGTAATGAAATCTAACACTTGGAAAAGGAGAGTGGACCGGCCACCTGTGCTTCCAATTGTTCACTCTGAAAGTAATGAAAGACGAGAGAGAGAGAGCGAGAGGGAGAGAGAGAGAGAGAGCGAAAGAGAGCGAGAGGGAGAGAGAGAGAGAGAGCGAGAGAGAGAGAGAGAGAGAGAGAAAGAGAGAGAAAGGGGGGGGTGGAAGACAGATAAAGAGGGGGAGAGTGAAGAAATGAGAACAACTTTGACATTGCCAGTCACAGCTAGAGTGCAGCATTGATCAGGATCGGTATACAGGAACACACAACACAGACACACACATGGCACAGGAAGGAGATAGTCACACACACACACACACACACACACACACACACACACACACACACACACACACACACACACACACACACACACACACACACACACACACAGTGAAATGGGGGGAAGCTGAGGGCCATGTTGGAGAAAAGAAACGGCAACATCTGCAGTCTCCGTTGTTGATAGTGTGTCTGCCAGCTTGGAGACAGATCACAGACTGTGAGAGATGCTGGAGCTGTGGCCCTACCTCTTGGCCACACTCTCTCTGATCCCCACTTCCAAG
This sequence comes from Coilia nasus, assembly GCA_027475355.1. Taxonomy (NCBI): domain Eukaryota; kingdom Metazoa; phylum Chordata; class Actinopteri; order Clupeiformes; family Engraulidae; genus Coilia; species Coilia nasus. The sequence goes on along the minus strand of CM050220.1, from coordinate 27,785,777 downwards.
CCTCCTAGCTACCACCTGTTAGTTCATTTGCAGCAACTAAAAGGACACCCTGATTCTCTGAAGTCAACTCGCCCTCTTCCTCCCTCCTTCCCTCTTTCTTTCTTTCTTTCTTTCTTTCTTTCTTTCTTTCTTTCTTTCTTTCTTTCTTTTTTTGTCACAGTTTTTATCTCTCTTTCTCTGCTGCTTCCTTTCTCTCCATCTCTCTCTCCACCCTCCACAAAGCTCACTAGCTCATCTATGTTGTCATTTTCTGTTGAGGTGGGGGGGGGTGGGTGGGATGTTGGGGGTTTAGGGGGGGCGCTGGGAGGGGTGGGCTTATTGCTTTGAAGTTTTGAAGGCTGAAGTCGCAAGCTCTTGTCCGTTTACCACCGGGAGACAACCACCCCCCCGGTGGCAGTGGAGTTGGCACAGGCCAAGGCAGCTAATGACTGCAGAGCCCCTCATTAGAGGCAAGCATTTGGGGGATTGGGGGGTGGGGGACTAGGTTCTAAAATTTCTTGAGTAAATGGTTGTGTTATCAGACACTACAGGACACGCCTCTGCCATATTCTGTTGGGGCGAACAGCACTTCTGGGCTTGCTGGGCTTGGGGTAGCTGTGGGCTAATGTGCAGCCCATAGAGGTGAACCCTACTTCCCTCCCACAGTGGAGGACACGCAGGGTGAAGGTCCAAGAGCATGACGTCATTGTTGTCAACCTGCCAAACGACCGCTTTGACAAGTTAACAAAAAGAGGGACCGGATTTAATTTACAAACACAATGTTTTCTTTTCAATAAGAAATACTCGGTAGAGATTTTTAACTTTTTTTTGTGGGGAGGGTGGGGCGGGGGTGTTGTACACTTTGGCAAAATGCACCGTATGTTCATCCACAGAGAGACAGAGGAGCCAAGGGCCCACAAAGACATCTGTCATCAAGACATCTGTTGTGTGGCATCCTGAAAGAACAGGCAGTTCTCACGTGCTACTCTCATTCTCTTTGACATGGACCCAGTCCCTAAACTTTCAAATACAGCTCTCGTGTGTGTGTTTTTGTGTGTTTGTGTGTGTGTTTTGAACAAAGGTATAAAAATAGATGAACAATGTTAAGCTGGCTACAATCCTACAAACTGGCCTTGATGTTAGAAAGTTAGAAAAAAAGTAGTCATAGCTGTAGGTTGATGTTTGCAGTTCAGGCGATCATTGAACAAAACCTGCTCTCAGTTCAAATGCTCTTTCTAACAGCTAGGTGGTCTTTGTGGATTTTGTTTGTTTGTTTGTTTGTTTGTGTGGACATAGACTCAGGCCCTTGTCTGGCCCTGTGTGGTGTCATCATTGATTTGTTTCTCCTCTCGTTTAGCTGCTAAATAAATTCTTCAAAGTCTCCAGTCGCCCAGAGCAAACCTAAGATTCCTGGATTTGAAAGTTTTTTGAACACAACTTTAAAGTTACTGTGTTTCTGTCTCCAAGGATCAAAAGCAGACTAGACAAAGCTGCCTTCTAAAGGTGGATACTTACCTAAGGTAGAATATGAAAACTTCACATAGGTGTGTAAGTCTATACATTTTTTTAGCTCTGTTTTTGTGGGACTTTGAAAATCAATATAATCCCCTAAGCCGATAAGTGCTTCCTTGTTCAACAAAACGAGAGGCATTTCGGCTGCGGTTTTATGAAACTGCTGGAGACGACCAAGAGACTGAAATCTCCAGCCTCCATTGATTTCAGCGGTAGAGGAAGAAAAGAGGCAAGATGGTGGGGGTCCTTGAATCAGAGGCCCCTCCGCCAGCATCAAGTCCAGCACTGGCCGTCATTGTAGCCTTGCTGTGGCTTTCTTCATCCGTGGTCGCAGCAATGTGGGCCTCATGCTGTCATGCTGCCTCCTATCTCCCCAGCAGGATCAGACAGATGTCGGCCATGATTCAGCCTGCGTGTGTATATTTAGCCCGTGCCGTGGATCCTCCCAGCTCAATTAAGGTGTGTGTGTCTGTGTGTCTGTGTGTGTGAGATGTGTGTTTGGTGGCACGCACTGAGGTGTTAGGTGCAGAGGCTTCACTAAGGGACCATGAGCTCTTGTCTGCAGGTCTGTTCCTGTTGCTGCTTATTGTCTCCACTTCACACCTCTTATTGCCTTTTTGCTTGGCAAGGTGCACCTGACAGTAACACACCATGCCAAAATGTTTGTGCGCTTACACACACACACAAACCCACCAGACCATACCAAAAGCCAATCATCACTACAACCACACTTCCACATCGACTTTACCTTCACTCAGCTGAGTTGTTCTCACCTTTTTTAAAGAACAATACAATATTCTACAAGTACATTCTTCCATATTCTATATTAGGGATATTCTTTAGAATTCATTCTCCCAATACTCCCATCTCACCAATGTGATAGTCGTAGTTGCAGAATGTTTCAACTACAACATTTAGTCAAATAAATATGATGCATCATGACAAACACACCACACCAGTCTAGCATGCCAGCACACAGTAATGCAACCACACTATAAACCCTATGCACCATCCTTCAGCTCAGACCTCAGTGCTCAATTCAATGTATTGACCCACCAGACCAAACCAAGCTATAAAATACAGTGTATCCAAAACATCCAGCACCACAAACTGCTCGGAAGTATGTGGTCTCGAACGAAAGCCCAGGAGCGCAGCCCCTTTAACCAACCCTGTAGGCCATGGTAAACATGGCTGCCGCAGGAAGCCTCTATCAGGACGAAGAGGCCCCAGGGCCCCCGAGTCCATTAGTGTGGCACCCGTGTGTGCGATGCCACGCATGATGCCTGCCCTCTGTACATTACGTGCGCTGTGGGGTCCAGGCAGAGTGTATGGATGGGATGTAAGCACGGTGGGTCGTCGCTGGATGTAGGACCCCTGCTATGCATGTTGGGAGGGGAAACGGCATGTGGATCCATACGTGTTCCTGAGTAGCCATTTCTAAATGGGTTTTACTGCATGCAGTTGGGGCCTTGCTCAGTCCAGGAGTACCTAGCAGGAGGGGAGACTTTGGGCTTTTGTTGTTGACCTTGAACTCTAGAAGGGTTTGAAGCAAAAGCCAAAATGCACTCAATGAGGTCCGAGATTAGCAAGAATATTTAACAAACATTTCATGATGGACACAGCTGTGTGTATGTGAGCAACACAGAAGCATTTACTCAGGTGAGTGTTCTTTTAGAACACAGTGCTCGTTTAGAGCTTACTGAGTCTTCGTTGAAATAATTTAGCTCATATGTGAAATCATCTTTATTTAATGGTTATGTCTTTCCTTCTGAGTGCCACCTCTTCATAGACAGGACAGGTAAAGCTGCAAGTCTTTTCCCTTCTAATTCTAGAACTGGAATTCTAGGATGTTTTCAGAATATTTAAGTTGTCACACCTCAGCATGGAGTACAGAATGTTCACATGTTACTAACACCAGGGTGCATAGAGAAACGATGTCGTGACCCTGACCGCTGCGAGATAGAGACCAAAAACAATCTTCCCACACATCTATGCATTTCAACAAAGCGCTGCAGACTCCCAGTGGTGCTCAGGGGCTCTTTCCATGGCTTTGTGTGACTGCTTGAGGTTGTTTTTGCTCGGGCGTCCGTGGGGGGAAAGAAACACGATCCAACACGGACCACGCATCCCACCTTCAAAGACTCGCCAGGTTGGAGAGCTCCAGAGAAATTTATGTGGCCTGTGACCTCTCCACACACCGCCACCTTTAGCAACCTCTCTTGCCTCATCCCCCACCTCATCCCATCCCACCCCACCCCACCCAAACTCCACAGCCCTGCACGATGAATAATGCAATCATTACCTGTGAGTGCAGTATGTGTGTTTGCACACCCTCATGTGAGACCTCAGAAAGCACACTGCACCCCACCCTTCCCTCCTCTCTCCCCTCTCTCTGACTCTCTCCTGCTGGATGGATACATTAGGGGGGGTGGGTGCTGCTGGCTGGAGGAGATGGAGGGGTAGCCCACCCCACAGAGGGCCTGAGCCAAGCCCAGCACCCAGCCTCTGCTCTCAGCCTCAGACGGGTCAGGATGAGGCAGGCTGGGTGTGGGGGTGTGGGGGTGTGGGGTTAGGTGTTTGGCCAGGGGGGCATGGAGGGGGGGTATGGGGTGGAGGGGAGCCCTGCTGGCGGTAAGGTGAGCAGCTGTGCTTTGCAGAGGATGAAAGGGGAGCATCAGCAGGCCAGCACTGTATGTGAGGTTTGCATGTGTGTATGTTTGTGTGTGTGTGTGTGTGTGTGTGTGTGTGTGTGTGTGTGTGTGTGTGTGTGTGTGTGTGTGTGTGTGTGTGTGTGTGTGTGTGTGTGTGTGTGATAAAAAGAAGGGTAGGAAAGGAGTGTGTGTTTTTCTGTGTGTATGTTTGGGTCTATGTGTGTGGATAAGACAGAGAGAAGAGGAAGAAACAGTACGTGTTTAACTTATTATCCCCAAATCTATGTGTGTGCGTGTGTGTGTGTGTTTGTGTGTGTGTGTGTGTGTGTGCGTGTGTGCGTGTGTGTGTGTGTGTGTGTGTGTGTGTGTGTGTGTGTGTGTGTGTGTGTGTGTGTGTGTGTGTGTGTGTGTTGCCTGCCTCTGTGTGTTCACAGTAGAGGAAATATTTCTGCCTGCAGCCATCCCCTCTCCCTGTCTGCCCAAGCAACCTGAATCTCCTTAAGAAGCCAACTGGAGTGCATAAAGCTGAGATAATCAAGTAAATCAACTGTGCTCCCGAGAATTTGTATCCGTCTGACACATAAATATTAAGCACATTAGGAGCAACCAGGAAACAAGTGAACAGGGGCACCCATTGCAGTAATGCACAGTGATCTGGCCATCACACTAGATATTACACTAGTAGACTAGATATGTGTGTGTGTGTGTGTGT
>CM050220.1:27773423-27775923 GCA_027475355.1 Coilia nasus | reverse complement strand
CCCTCACACCTCCTCCTCCTCCTTGTCTTTTTAGGCTCATTCCTCTCCTGTCGGATCTCTCCATTAGCTTGATGAGGAGCCATTAGTTAATCCAGCACCCACTGGCACCAGCGGCCCCTATAGCAGCGGGGGCACGACTCTCCCGACACCCCCGACACACACACACACACACACGCACCCCTGCCCTCCACTGCCCTCCTCTGCTGGGTGGCTGAACCACCAAGGAGAGGTGTGGCATAGCGTGGCGAGGTGACGGACGGCTTTGTGGCGCAGCCTGCCCTCTGACAGAGCAGCAGATTAGAACAGTCACCACAAAGTCAAAACACTGGGGGTGGGGGCACTATATGGGGTTGCCCACTGACCTGAATGACCCTTCTACTCTACACCACACACCAGCACTACATCTCTCCCCCACCCAATAAAGGCCTGTTCCCCCCAACCCCCAGCCCTACATGTAAAAGAACTTGGAGTGGCAATATAAAATTAATAGTATAAAATGCATGTAATGTGAATTATCAGTTTACCAGAGAACTATTAATCAGTGTATGTCAGTGTACAACAACCAGACTCAACCAAGCCCACTACTTAAGTCATCATTGATGGATCACAGTGGAACACTGGGCTTTTTTTTCTGACCGAACTCCCATGTTCCGACCGTACTCCCTTTCAAATAATAACAGTGATAGCTAATTACTGCAGCACATGCTATACTGCCACAACTGTTCATCCTGTGTTGCCTGTAAATGTGTGAACTCACTCATGGTGTAGCTGCCCTTAAAACAGCAGTGTTATATGACAGAGATACATTAGCAATACTCTAATAGGTGCACCTGTATAAAGTAGCTACACAGTAAAACACGAATGCAGTTGTAGTCTATTGCTAGGTGTATGCAGTAGCAATACTGTAATAGCCACAGGCTGTAGTGTACTGGTGGTGGTAAAAGGTACCAATACTGGGAGAAGGGGAGACTGCTGTAGACTACAGCCTGTAGTTTATGGCTGGCTGCAAGCAGTAGCTATACTGTAAATGGTGTAGTCTGCTGTAGTTTATTGCTAAGTGAATAGGTTAGCCATCCTGCAATAGGTGTGGTCTGCTGTAGTCTGCTGCTGTAAAATAGCAGTAGTGTAATAGGTGGAAACTGCTTTAGTCTTTATCACCCATCTGACTGACACATACTGCTGTGCACTCATGCAAAGACAACTAAAAGGGACTGGCCCTACCCCTGAAAGAGAGAGAGAGAGAGAGAGAGAGAGAGAGAGAGAGAGAGAGAGAGTGTGTGTATTAAGGGGGTGGGGTTAGGAAGGGATGGGAGGGGGGGTTGTGGGGTACCTCTGGGGTAGCGCTATCCTCCATTCACCTCACCCAGGAGGGGCCTCACACCCCTGTCTGTCTCCCAGACGTACCTTCACACGACCCTGCCTCAGGAGATCATTTATGAGCACGTACCCATCACAGGAGAATGAGACAAAACACACACACGGACACTCATGTCTTTCTATCTGTCTCAACCACACATATGCACGCACACACACACACACACACACACACACACACACACACACACACACACACACACAAACACAAACACACACACACACACACCATGATGACATTAAACAATGTAAGTTTTAGATGATGTGACAATGGCAATGGTAATGGCAGTAACCTAGTGCTGTGGTGGCAAAGACTGGATGGTGGCTGTGTGTGGAACAAAACGCACCCCAACAGCAGTAATTACTGGCTGCCCCCCTGCGCATGGGAGGCCCCCCTCGCCATGTCGCACATCCCTCCTGCTGGGCACTAAGTACCCAGGGGTGCCCCCGCATTGTTTGTGCCCATCTCACTTGGCCCCTGAGCACTTCCTGTGGAGGCCCCCAATATCCCCTGCAACCCCGACCCATACCGCCCCCCCCCCCCCCCCCCCCCATTCGCCTGGCAGCCGGTCCTGCCAATCACCCGCTCAAGGAGGGGGTCCTCTGGAGGGCAGGGGCCACGTCTGTCAACGAGGAGGGAAGTCGTGTCATCCCTAAAAACTCGCCTCCAATTGGCAGAGGGGGCAGAGGGCGGTCTCAGAGAGGTGGGGGGTGGGTACAAGGGCAGCTGGGAAGGGTTATGGTTGGAGGGGGTAGTAGAAGCAGAGAATAGGGTGGGTGGAAGTATTGTCTGTGTGTGTGTGTGTGTGTGTGTGTGTGTGTGTGTGTGTGTGGAGGGGTGGGCGGGGGAGGGGTAAGTGGTGGATATGGAGCTATGAAGGGTAGCAAGATAGGATATACATACATAAGCTATATAATAATAACAATAACAATAATAATAATAATAATAATAATAATAATAATAATAATAATAATAATAATAATAATAATAATAATAATAATAATAATAATAAACATAATAAACATAATAATACATTTTATTGTTATATTGGAAACTTTATTATTATTATTATTATTATTATTATTATTATTATTATTATTATTATTATTATTATTATTATTGTTA
>CM050220.1:27743423-27770923 GCA_027475355.1 Coilia nasus | reverse complement strand
TATTACTCTGTCCAGTCTTTCCCTAACTCGCCCTGCTACTCTCTCTCTCTTTCTCTCTCTCTCCCTCTTTCTCTCTCTCTCTCTCACCACCTCTCTCTCTATATACTGTCCACTCTCTCTCTAACTCACTGTTTCTCTCTTTCTTTTTCTCTCACTAGGTCTCTAACTCACTCTGCTTTTGTCTTTCTTTTTCTCACTCTGTTCCTTGTCATTCTGATTGCACCGACATGTTCATTGACACATAAAAAAAGGATTTTAAGATTTTATCTTTTGCAGATAATCTATGGTGTACTATGGTGTATGGTGCTATTTGTACGAACTGTTTTGAGAAATGCACTTACTGTTTTGCAAATGTCAAGGATGATTTGAGAAATGTACCAAAGTGACTGAGAATAATTGTAATGCTGGTGGTAGTCTGGTCTTTATTTGGTAATGTTTTTCTTTTCCTTTTAAAATGAGGGGAGGGTGGGTGCAGGGGTGTTGGCTCATGTAGTGGACGCTTGGGCCATCTGATGGTTCAATAAAGGGATTTTAAATGTCTCTCTCTCTCTCTCTCTCTCTCTCTCTCTCTCTCTCTCTCTCTCTCTCTTTCTCTCTGGATCCCTCCTATGACTCATACCCAGCTGGATCTCTGCCAACTGGCCTTCTCCTCTCTGAGGGTCATGCGCTTCTTTGCTTCAACATATACCCCATGCAACACATGCAACACATGCAATTCCATATTCTCTCCCATATACAAATACATCGCACACACACCCACACACACACCCCAGACAAACGCTCTCTCTCTCTCTCTCTCTCTCTCTCTCTCTCAGACAGACAGACAGAAGCACAGAGAGAGAGAGATAGATACACAAAGACACAGACAGGTATGGTTTAGGTCTTTGTAATGGCTATGTAAATATTTTCTGTAAACCATCAAGTCCTGAGACAACAGCAGCAGCGGTGAATAGACAAAAATATCATCGCATGAAGGTGTCACAAATGTCTCGTGTGTCCCACCCAATTCTTCTGGCACTCCATTTTCCATCTGAGGAAACACCTGAAATGGCCTTCTGTTTGGCCGAGAGAATCAGCACATTGCCTCAGATCCGTCTGACTTGTTTTTCATCGTTTCTTTTTTGTGTGTGTGTTTTTTTTTTGTTGGTTGGTTGTAATAATTGAAGTATGATGATGATGGCACCATAAGCTCCTGTGCTCTCGCAATCACAATCGCACAGCTGTCCCTGTGCCTGCGCACCCCGCTGGAGGCCGGCGTCTGTCTTTAACCATTTATCCGCGCATTACCCTCCCCTCCCCCCCATTAAAGCAAGTCAAGTGCATCATTCCAATATGGTGGCATCTGTCCACGGGCCGACCCAGGTGCCTCTCGGAGCGGCGAACACGTTCGACAAGACTGGCCGACATTAAGGTCACGCCTGCCGGGGAGGGACGAGCAAAGAGTGGCCTCCCAGTGTCCCCAGTACTCATGCTCCTGCTGTACACACACTATGTAAGACAGGATGCATTTGCAGTGTGTGTTATTTCATAACAGAGGGCTGTGTTGAAGATGTAGGATGTAGATCATTTTATAACTAAGGTGGTTAGCAGATGACGTCTTGGTGCTGGGAATACAGATTTTTTTATTATTACTATTATTTTAGTTTACACTTGCTTTTCTTAAACCTATTTTCCTGTAATATCGAGGAGCATTCTTGTAGGTACATGTGTCTGTGCATTAGCATATGTATGCATGTACAGTATGAGTGTGTGTGTTCCTGTGTAAGTGTGTGTGTGTGTGTAAGTATCTGTGGTGGTATGCTGGTGTAGACTGTGGTGTTTGAGTAGGTGTGTATCTGTGTGTGTGTTGTGATACATTCGTGTCGATTGTAGTGAATGTGGCATTTCTCAGCAGATGTCTCCCATGGGAGCAGTGGAGAGCCGTTCCTCCATGTTTCATGTCTCTGGTTTGAAGCCTCACCTCAAATGGCCTTGCCTCTCCAACATTCCTGGTCAAAGCAAAAACAAAACCAGCAAAAGGGGACCAAAAAAAATTGCGAAAAGAACAAAACAATACCGTTCGGAGGGACCATTATAGGTTTGGAGACGGCTCGTTCTTTACACGCTGTCTGCAGTGTATTTTGGACCGGTCCTCAGTGCATGCCAGGGCACCACATAAACAAGGTTGGTGATCCGCCCTGCTCTGAGACGTCCTGTGGCGTCTCCTGCTCTTCCTACTTCTCCTCCTCCTCACCTCGCTCCTTCCTACACACACACACACACACACACACACACACACACACACACACACACACACAACACACATACACGGCTGTGTGGTGTAAATCAGGGGCCGTCTCTCCCCGGTGCCCTTTCTGCTTCTGTGTCGCTCATGAGAGATGCGTCTCCGTCACTCACACGCACTGTAATTAGGCAGGACAAAGCTGCCACTCACACCGAGGAGTCGCCAGAATGCAGATAATGGCAGACACTGATGTGTGTGTGTGTGTGTGTGTGTGTGTGTTTGTGTGGCACAGACTGATATATCTAGCCAAATTAAAAGGCAGCCAGGATGGGCTTTCTGCCCATTCAGACTCAAAGACAAGAGACTAACTAGTGTGTGTCTGTGTGTGTGTGCGCGCGCGTGTGTGTGTGCCTGTGTGTGTGTGCGTGCAAAAGTCAATTTGTTTGTGTTTCTGTGCATGTGTGTTTGTGTGTATGTGTGTGTTTGTGTGTCTGTGCATATGTGTATTTTTCCTTATTTGATGATGTGCATTTTAAACACAAGGTCTTAAGGTTGATTTATAACATTTCCCTTTTTTTCATATCGATTCTGAGTTGAACATGTGATTTTCTGAGATTTCAAATACATGCTCAGGAAATGCTTGACAAGTAAATAACCAAAACAGCTTTTTAGTGTTATTGAAATTTTTGGTTACTATTTTATGCATATTTTTAGCACATTTACAGTCAGTTCTTCACTGAGGCACTCAATTGTAAATGGTCAGAGAAACATGAAACTTAGGGTTAAATTTGGATTTATTTCTCACTTTAGTTAGTACATGATAAACACAGTGATTGTAAATGTCATGTTTTTCAGAGGCAGTGACAGTGTGTGTGTGTGTGTGTGTTTGTGGGGGGTCACCTCATCACAGCGGTCTCTTACCTTTACTGCTGGGCGTGAGTGCTGTCGGCTGGGCCATCACATGCAGTCACATTTGATATGCTAATGTGCAGAATATGATTCATCCGTGAGCCTTCTCATTTGTGTGTGGAATTAGACAAGGCTAATGAGCTACACTGTTGACTCTCTCTCTTTCTTTTTCTCACTCTTTCCCTCTTTCTCTCTCTCCATCTCCCTCTGTCTTTTTCACTCTCTCCTATTTAACACTTCCATTCCTAACCTCTCACTGTTCTCTGTCTTTACCTCTCTCTCTTCTTCTCTCTCCCTGTCTTTCTTTCCTCTCTATCTTTCTCTCTGTTTGCTTTTGCCTGTAGCCTTTGCCCCAGTCTGCAAGCGCACTTTACAGCTAGCGCTGTCGGTCGAGCATTTGTGCATTTTCTGGTCACTACACACTCAAGAGCGATTGTAAGTGATCATCACTTAACAGTTGACCAGCAGTTGGGTCTGATGAATTTTCATTTGCTAATTGGTGATTCAATAGCAGCTGACTGCTTGTGAAAGACGAACCACCTCACACCCCCGCACATACCCACGTGTGCAGACACACACACACACACACACACACACACACACACACACACACACACACACACACACACACACACACACACACACACACACACACACGCACACACACACACATCCATGTTCTTCCTTGCCTCAGGGCTATGGTCATTTAGCTTGGAGCAGATAAATAGTTCCTCTAGTTTTTTGGGAACAGACACTCCCTTTGTTAAACAATGGGTTTATTTTGATGAATACTTTAGCATTGTTCTCCTGAAAAAAATAATCAAAATACCAGCATGTGTTACAATCTCAGTTCATTTTTATAAGCAATTGGTTGAAAAAAGGTTGAAAATAGGACCCAGTGAGTACCAGGACTATTATGTCTGTGCAATTTTATGAATCTTTCGCTGAACAGGTGGAAGGCAATTGGTTGGTTCTGGGCCATAAAATATGAATAAAACAGATTAGGGAATGAAATGCAGCTGACTTATTATTGTTTTCTGGAAGAAAAACAACATTTGGTCCAGAAGGAGCACTTTGTCTGTCAGGTGATTCATGCTGCAATCCTTCTTTCATGTGAGGCGAAACTGCTGTACCACTAAAACATTTACATCCATCATATTCAAACAAGCTAAAAACAGCATTCCTTGCTCAATGTCGGCACTTGCTGCACACACAGCCACACACACATACACATGTACAGAGTCACTGGTGTCTAGTTTAGCATGCCAGTGATGCAACAAAACTATCAGGGCACAGAGCAACTCAGGGAAACTCACGGGGAGTGGAGAGAATCAGCTTAACAAGGTATGTGATGTTATATGAGGCTCCTGGGGAGTTTGGACCATGCTCCCATCCTAGCGTAGACCCTTCATCTACTAGTGCTGACAAGCACCCAAACTCTCTGGCCCTGTCTCTCAACTTCCCCCAGTGAGGACACACACACACACACACACACACACACACACACACACACACACACACACACACACACACACCCTCTCACACCAAAATTTCTTCAATAAATAAGAGAAGTGGCTTGGGAGCACCAAAGCTTTTCCTCGCACCTTGGACCACCTCCCTTCCTCTTTACGTGATTATTAAAAACAGGATTCTACCTCATTTTCTCTTGTGTTCCCTGGGTTTTATGTGTGTGTGGTTGCAGCTAAACCTGTGTGTGTGCAGTAAACAGAGTAACCAGTGAGACTGAGTGGAGATTACTTAAGAAGCACATAGCGAGAACACACACTGACAGACACACTCTGTTGAAGCCCATTGGCTTAATGTCACTGACAGTGGCCTTATTGTGGAGTTGTTGCAGGTTCATATAATGTAATGCTTTAAACTGAGGACATTAATGCTCTAAATGTTTGGCAGTTAGCTGGAAATGACAGTGACAAAAGACAGCTTGTGCTCAGTATCACAAAAACAGGATTGAGAAAGAGAATAGAAAAATATATAGAGAAATAAATGTAGAAAGATGCATAGATGGAGAAATAAGTGAGAAGTGAATCATATCTGTGGTAAGCCTTCCGTTTATGTTGAATAGGACAGAAATGGTCCAGTGACACTTAGGTAACCTTAAGGTACAATTTAAATACATAATGTTACACCCCACATGATGATATAGATAAACTGTAACAGGGGAGGGTAAAATAAAGTGTTACTGGCTAATGTGATATACTATTGTTTTGTGACTTCAGTGGCAGGGCAAGGATTATGAGAGGTGGTGTACTGGTTTCATTGGGAGGGCAGACATGAGGAGAGGTGGTGTACTGGTTTAATTGGGAAGATAGGCATTAGGAGAGGTAGTGTACTGGTTTAATTAGGAGGCCAGGCATTAGGAGAGGTGGTGCACTGGTTTCAGATAGTCATTTCACTCACCACTGCCTCTCTTGGCCTTTGGCGAAAATCTGCTCTCCTGTCCCACAACACAGATCACCTTCCTCTGTGGTCATGGTGGGGGAGGCGGCCCGTGCAGTCACCCGGGCCAGACAGACAAACACACATTCATGCACAATGCACAGACAAACACACACACACACACACACACACACACACACACACACACACACACACACACACACAAAGATATGCAAACACACAAACACACACTTACACACACACATCCATACACACACATATGTATGTACAAACAAACACACACACACACACACACACACACACACACACACACACAAAGATATGCAAAAGCACATGCACACACACACATCCATACACACACATATGTATGTACAATCACACACACACACACACACACACACACACAGGCACATGCATGTGCGTGCACTTAAACACACATGCACACATACACCCACACACACACGGTAAGATGCGATGTTGCTGGGCTGGGCTGGGCTTGTCTTTCTCTATCTTCCTGTGCCTTTGTGTTGTCCACAGGCATGGACTGAGGAGAGAGCGTCACCATCATTAGTGTCTTACGTGCACTCAAAGCACAGCACAAGTGGATCCACTAGACTGCTCCTTTGTGCGACAAGAACAAAAAGGCCTGTCTCGAATCAAGGGCTCTCACTCCTGCCTCACCACCCCATCGACTCCACTCCACCGTGGGGAATATTTAAAGTGAGATCATTTAGGCAAAGCGAGATGTTTATGCCTATTACAGTCGTGGGCACTAGATATGCTATTGATGCTCCATCTACACGCGGCAGATAGGTGATCGGTCGTCACACATTATGGCTGCCTGGGAAGTGGCCGCTGCTCTTTGAGGTGTTAAGGGAGAGGGAGAATCAGTGAAGACATGCAAAAACAGCATATAAAATCAATGGCATCATGGGCCATATGTGAGCTGCTCTCTCCTCAGCCTTGGCTCCGGAGACGGTGGCTGTTGTTTAATAAGACCTGGGAACACTTTGGGATCAATGCAAGTGTTCCCATTTGTTTGGCAATCAATGAGCTATTTTGATGTTTTTTTTTTTCGTTCCTTCATTGACGTCTTACATGCACAAACCCTAATTGACCTCACCTTTTCCGAGATGAAACAAATCCATTTTTTTTTTTTGTTCTGAGTGAGGGAAGAGGCTGCTCCTGTTTCTCCTCACAGACACTGATTTCTTTTCCCAAAAGAATTTCGCATCATTTTTTTTCCCATACATTTTTATGTCAGTGCACCATAAACAGAACCATAAACAACAATGGTCCAAGGAGCTAAGTTGTAAGCAACTGGACTTCTTCTTTGAGCTTGAAGACGTTTCACCTTTCATCCAAAGGCTTGAAGCCTTAGCTCCGTGGACTACCAAGACCTGGATGAATGAGAATCTACACAGACATAAACAACAACCATAAAAACCACAATTCTTTGCATTTAGATTTGAGACATTATTATTATTATTGAGACGGATTAGATGTTTACTTGACTTAGCCAAAAATATCGCTTATCTCTCTCAACACAGACATCAGCTTCAGTCCACCATGCCCATCAGGCTAATCAGAGGCCAAATGACATCACGTTGTGTGCCGCCACCAGCAACAACAGGTACATTTGAGAGCACAGCTGCATGGTGGAGACCCTGCTTATTCCCTCATAGTGGGGCCTTGTCTCTGCGCATCCAGATGTGTGCCGGCGTACAGAGGCGCCCTCACGGCAGGCATCAATGCAGGTCTGTCCTGTGTGTGTGTGTGTGCGTGTGTGTATCTGTCTGTCTGTGTCTGTCTGTGTGGTGCCTTTGTGTGTGTGCGTGTGTGCGTGTGTGCGTGCGTGTGCGTGTGCATGTGCATGTGCATCTGTGTATGTGTTTATCTTATGTGTGTCTTGTGTGTGCCTTTACTCTGTGTGTAAAACAAGCAGAGACCTGCAGCTGGACTTCCTCAAGAAGACAACAAGAGAAAGGCCAATTTCAGAATTCTCTGTGGTTACTGTCTTACTGGCAGAGGTTCAGCCCTTTAAGAGACAAAAAACCTAACCCAAATAAATAATTAATTGACTAAATTAAGAAAAGCATCTTAGGAAGACTGCTGATGCATATATTGGCCTTTCACCATCAAAATTGTTTCTCAAAGATGCTTCTCAAAGCCCTTTTACACAGCGTAAAAGAAAGTAAGATGCTATTTTATTGCTCATTGTTTCTTGGCACCTCTTTATCTGCACATTCATGCTAGCAAAACAACTTTTGAATTGAAATGAATTGAACTGAATCAAAGTGAATTGAATTGAACCAAACTGGATTAAATTGAGTCAAATGAAATTGTCAATTGTCTCAGGTTGAGGGTTGTTCCAAATGCTAGACAGAGTTTTTCACGTGTTCTTTTGTGTGTGTGTGTGTGTGTGTGTGTGTGTGTGTGTGTGTGTGTGTGTGTGTGTGTGTGTGTGTGTGTGTGTGTGTGTGTGTGTGTGTGTGTGTTTGTGTTTGTGTGTCTGTGACAAAGCAAGTCTTGGGAGGGAGGAAGGTGTTCACACTGTACCATGTTTCAAATGTCATGGAAGTTGTGTGCTGATTATTTGACCCAGATTTGTCTATAAATCTACCGGATCTACACACCCTTCCTGGTTCTCTTTTTCTCTACCTTGCTCTCCCTTGTTCTCTCTCTCTCTCTGTCTTTCTTTCTCTCTTGTTCTCTCTCTCTCTCTTTCTCTCTGCCATCCCCTATCTCTCTCTGTCTCTCTCTCTTGTTCTCTTTCTGTGTTTCTCTCTCTCATACTCTCTCTCTGTGTCTTTCCTCTCTCTCTCCCTCTCTCTCTCTCATACTCTCTCTCTCTCTGTCTTTCCTCTCTCTCTCTCTCTCTCTCTCTCTCTCTCTCTCTCTCTCTCTCTCTCTCTCTCTCTCTCTCTCTCTCTCTCTTTCTATCTTTCTCTCTCTGTCTTGCTGCTGTATTGACGTGGCCCCTGCCGTGCCTCTGTATTCCCAGGTATGACTAACTGCTATCTTGTTCGGCTGCCTGCGCTGTCATTTATCTTCCTGGGTTGTGTTGGCCGGCTGACTGCACAGCACGCTGCACTTTCACACACACACACACACACACACACACACACACACACACACACACACACACACACACACACACACACACACACACACGCACACACACACACACACCTACACACACATACACACACACACCACTCGCACGTTGACAATAATTTGCACTGATCGGCCCCCTCCGTCTGGCCCTCTGTTACAAATGGCAATCGATTATCATGCAGTAGAGCTATTGACTGTCCATGCCTCATGTCTGCCACCCTCCCACCTCCACACACACACACACACACACACACACACACACACACACACACACACACACACTGACTCATGTAGGTATGTGCACACACACACACACTGACTCATGTAGGTATACACACACACACACACACACACAGTGACTCATGTAGGTATGTGCACACACACACACACACACACACACACACATTGAAACTCACCATTTCTCTCCCTCTCTTTTGTTGTATCTCTCACACAGACACACACACTCACACGTATGCTTTAAATGCTCATGTTATGCAGAGGTTTGCTTCCTATCTTTGTTTTAATGATGCCCTTGTACATTGCTCCCCAGGGAAAGCCTACCTCTCATGTATTGAACTGTGGGGACCAACGTCAACAAACACACACATGCACACACACCCTCCTGTCTTCCTTTAAAAGACAAAACAAACCAATGCAATCCATAGTTGTGCATATCAGGTGAGCGCAGCTGTGCACCTGAAGCTTTTTGCATGGTAAGCATCTTTGGCACCCGGCGCAATCCAAATAAAGTCAAGAGCATCTGGGGAAAAGCTTTACAAAAGGAGCGGCCATTCCATTGAACAATTATACTATTTGCCAGTCCACTAGGCTATGCTAACCTCTGTGTCCCCGCTATGATCCAGCGGCCAGCAATGGAGCGAGTGTGCAGTGGAGTATTGACGAGTGCGGGGATGCGCCGTTTAATCAGTGTATTGATCGCCGCACCTCCGTTTTCGCTGGCCTGCAGATGAGAGCACAGTGTTTAAAACAAGAGTGGCTCATACGACCCCCCCACCCCACCCCACCCCACCCCACATCACATACACACTCTCTGTCTCTCTGTCTCTCTCTTTCTCTTTCTCACACACACACACACACACACACTCTAACACAAACACACACACATTCACACACAAACACACACACTCTAACACACACACACACACACTCTAACACACACACACACACACACACACACGCACACAGACACTCTAACACACACACACACACACACACACACACACAGACACTCTAACACACACACACACACACACACACACACATACATACACACACACCACTCCACTCCACTCCTCGACACTCTGCATTCGGAAGCAACTGTGCTGCACATTAACAGTTCCTAGTACTCTACGCAGCCCCCGTTCTGCCTACTGGAGATATATTGTGCCCCCCGCCCTTCCCCCCACCCGCCCAATCAATATCTGATGCAATTTCCCCATCGAGGCAGTGAAGAAAAAAACATAAAGAGGAAGAGGGGGAGAGAGAGAAAGAGAAAGAAGTGCCGTTTGCTCAGTCAAGCTGTTTCCTATAGTGATTACTCTCCCCCTTTTTTTCTAATGAAAAAGAATTCAATAGAGGATTCATAGGTGAACACAGCGTGGCACCTCAATACTAACAACCTCAGCCACCCCCCCACCCCTCACACAGACACACACACACACACACAACACCCACCTTTTCAAGCACAGGGCTTTTCATTTGGTTCAAGAGCATCGGCCAGCATTGCTATTGAACAACCCACAGACACACACACAAATACATATACGCACACACAGACACAACATAGACACAAATACGCACACTTTATAAATCACTGTCATTACAGCACCTTTGCTGGACATGTGACACATCCTTTAAACCCTGCACTGCAACAGCAGCACGTCAGTGCAAAAGGCTGTGTGTGTGTGTCTATGTGTGTGTGTGTGTGTGTGTGTGTGTGTATGTCCGTGTGTGTGTGTGTGTGTGTGGGTGTGTGTGTGTGTGTGTGTGTGTGGGTGTGTGTGGGTGTGTCGGTGTGTGTGTGGGTGTGTGCGTGTGTGGGTGTGTGTGTGTGTGTATGTTACAGCTATTTGATTAACCTTGCTGTGTCTGCAGTTCTCTCTGAGTGGCAACCTCCTCTCCTCTCCTCTCCTCTCCTCTCCTCTCCTCTCAGCAACAGCCTTTAGCCTAGCAGAATAAACATGGAGCTACTACAGAAACAGAGCATAGGATGAGATACCATGAGAGTCATTAGCACCTAACTATGGCTCCATGTGTCTGTTCCCTATCTCTCTTGGATGTGTCACACTTGGATACACACAGGAAGGCGTATGAGGGAGGGGTCACCAGTGCGGTTGGAGCTGTTGCATGGCTTTGCTTCCGCTAGCCGCTGTGGTGGCTAAAAGCTCTACAGCTCCCTGGTTTCACCCTCACTGCATCAAACGGCACTGCTCCACAGAAGAAACACACACACCTCTCCACAGGAGAAACACACACACTCCTCCACAGCCTCCCTTTACTCGTCTGCTGTTCCTCAGGTTACACGCTTTTAAAGTCATCCGAACGTCACTGTTTGGATATCAGTAATTTGAAGGTTTTTCTTTTGCTCCCTCCCTCGCTCTCTCTCCCATTCCCTGCTCTTTGTGGACTCTGGGCTCCTAATCTCTCCCTGAACACCTTTGAAGTTGTGGCAGTTCAAAGGGTGTCAGGGGGGCTGGTGAAGGCAAGGGCGAGTGAGCCTGCCCATCGCGTTCCAGTCGCATGGAGTAATTGGTGCTGTCTAGCCGTCAGGTTTAGCTCTGGCTAAGTTGGGCTCTATTAGCAACAATCAGCCGCAGGTTTGTAGGAACAGGAAAATCTTTTCCCCTGACAACTACAAAGGTGCGTCAGACAGGCAGGAGTGTCCGAGCGAGACAGGATGTACGCGCCAATTACACGTGCCACTCGCACACGGTGCCCGTGTGTTGGCGCATTCAAAGGAGCGGGGAAGGCCTGCTACACGTGCGGGCTGCTGGTGAGGCCTTGCTGTAGTAAATTAGACAGAGCATAACTCAGACACCAGGGAAAAGGCACGAGGCACTGTACCCCCACGAAAAAGTAAGGCCTCATTTAACGACTAACATTCCAATGCAATCCCTGTCAAATGGCTAGTATTGATGGAGAGGCGGCCTAATTACAACGCCAGCCTTCTTCATATTGTCCTGCTCTGATTGTGCCCCGTGTGATGAAGCGCTGCACGTCAAGGCAAATATCACTGCGGAATATACAGCCAGTGTTTGGCTGCACGCCACAACAAAACACCTCCTAGATAGAATTCCATTGTGGAGTTGTCTTCTCGGCCCAAGTCTGGCACGCAGCTGCCTCGATGACATTTTATCGTCAAGGATACAAATCTGTTCTGATGACAAAGCCATGAGTTGCATTGTGGACGAACAGTCACATTCACACATTTGCTATTACACATCTGTGGGAGCAGCCGTTGCGGAGAAGAATGAATTGTCATGTGTGTGCTCCTGACAGAATGGCAGAAAGCTGGTGTCTCGGGCCCCCTATGATGACTGTCTGTGAAGGCACACGTTTGTATTTTACCAGTAAAAGGTGACTGTCAGAGTTGTACGGGAGGCAGGATGTAAGCCTGCCTCCCTTGCATCTTTACACACATGCGCGCGCGCACACACACACACACACACACACACACACACACACACACACACACACACACACACACACACACACTTACAGCATCAGCATTTGCCGGTGAGGTATTTTCCTTTTTTTTTTTGAAGACCTGTGTGTGGCAGGCACCTAATCTTTTGTAATAGATGCTAATGCTGAAACACCTGTCACCAGTGCAGCGCTCTTCCCTCTCCCTCTCACGTCAGCTTAAGCAGATTACATGCCTTAATACCAGGTATTTCTGGGGAAGAGCAGGAAAAACACACACACATATACACACATACACCCTTTCACTTACACATATATAGAAACACACACACACACACACACACACACGAGTAGAGGGGGAAAACATGCATGTCATTGCACATATATGGTTCCATATGACTTCTGTGAGAAATAGCAGGTTATGTTTGTTCATGTATTGTGTCTATGTTTGTTTATATATTTATTTATTGTCACTTAAGCTTGAATGAGGAGCCCTGGGGCCCTCATTCCCCCCCTGGATCAACCGCCATCCCCACCAGGACAGAAAATGACATTCTCGCATGTGATTCTCATCCACATGCACCACATTAAAAAGATGATTATTTTTGTGCATGACCATATTTGGCAGTGCACTGCTCGATAAGGGAGGCGGCACAAAATGATCCGGGAATAATTACTTTCTTTTGGTTTTTAATCAGATATTCTCACAGTTTCTCCTGCCTTGTGTTCAGCCTCTTCCACCGGCAGCCCTCCCCTACCTATCCACCCCCCCACCACTCCCAACCACACACTCACACTCCCCATCACAGGCTAAGCCCCCCCCCCCCCCCCACCCCCCCCAACACACACCTCGTCAATGACAAGCTAAGTTTTTTCTTCCTTCAACAGACACACACATCTCATCAGTGAAGTTAAGTTGCCCCCTATGCACACAGACACACACACATACACACACACACTCAAACACACACACACAGACCCAATAAGTGACAAGCTCCGTAGCGTGAGTGAAGACCCACCTGACAGATCCCAGGGGGGTCTTCTATTTTGGAGCTTCTTAGGAGCTCATTAAGCAAAGGTGTGATCTGCACTTTCCTTCCAAGGTGATGCTACCGGCTTCCGCACCTTCTTATGCCGCCCCACAACACCCTGCAACACACGAACCCCTCCAAACACACACACACACACACACACACACACACACACACACACACCGCACCACACACACCACACCACACCGGCATGGCAAGTCAATTTTTATTCACTGTTAAAGAAGGCGAAGAGGGAGAGACTGGAGAAAAAAAGGTAGAAAAAGAGAGAAAGGGAAAAACAGAAAGTGAGTGAGTGAGAATGAGGGAGGGAGGGAGGGAGAGAAAGAGAGACAGAGGGGAGAGAAGAGAAAGGAAAGCAATCAAATAGTGAGCCATCAGGCTGCTTTTCTGTGGCTGGCTCCCGGTAGACTCACCTCCGCTCTCAACCATCAGCCTTGTTAGAGCTCCTGTCTTACTCCAGGTTATCAAGCCAGCAGTGACTATTGCCCTGTGTAACACACACACACACACACACACACACACACACACACACACACACACACACACACATTCCCGCTGTAAAAGACACAGATATTACTTTACTTCTCCTGAGGAGGGCAAAAGATATGCTGATCCCCAGATCACCCCATTCACACACACACACACACACACACACACACACACACACACACACACACACACACACACACACACACACACACACACATTGCCCCCTCCCACCCCTTTATTTCCCCTCTCCCTCCCCTCCCCCTATGGTCGGGTTTTGATTAGACTTGTGGATACAGTCTTTGCGAGCAGCAATTCCCATCGCAAGTATGGCACGCCAATGAGACATTGACAGATGTCTTTTTTTCATTTCATCCTTTCTTTCCCATCTCCCCTTTCTGTCTTTCTTTCTTTTTTTATCGTCCACGAGAGAGCTGTTGTCGTAGCGACTCTGACATGCTGTACTCGTGCTCATACGCGGCTGACACGATACGCCTGCTGCCAGTGTGCGCCCACCAGGGAGGAGTCTGGGATGCGCTTTGGTGATTCACCTATTACAGCTGGCTCCCTAAACGTGTTAAGCCCCCCTTTCCCTCCCTCTGTGCACGCTTGCACACACACACACACACACATATACACACACACAGAAACACACAAGTGCAGGCACATACATAAACATGCAGGCACACACATACACACATTCATTTATACACAAAAGCACACAAACTCAGACTGTTGTGCACACTCCTCCTGGAACACCGTCTGCTGCGGGAGGCTGCTGAAGTGTGTGTGTGTGTGTGTGTGTTCGCTTGCGTGCGTGCGTGTGTGTGTGTGTGGTTTGTGGAGGGAGGAGAGAGGTTGACAAGGGGAGCGGCTGTGTCTGCCTGATGTCATGTACTGGAGCAAAAGAAAGAATGTTAGAGAATGTAACACACAGATCCACAACATTAAAGAACGTAACACACGGATCCACAAGACAGCTAAGTATAAAGAGCGGCTAAATCTACCTTCCTCTTACAGGCACAAAAGGCGGATTAGTGTACCTTGAACATCAAAAAAAAAGAAAAGGGAGAATTTGCCAGGTAGACATGTAACATTGGCTCTACACTGTGTGAACGAGCCTTGAAGTGCATCCCAGGTAGGGTGTTGGTCTCTCTGAGGAGTGTGTGCATTTCTTGACAGTAATCCTGCATAAGCTTGTAGAGCAAATGTAATCTAATTAATGACTATTTCCTGCACACGCCGCAAAACCGCAGGCCCCTCACCTCTGAGCTTGTTTTTACTTGTTCTGCTCCAAATTGCTGGGCTCAGTGGGTGTGATGATGGCGGACGGTGGTGGTGGCAATGTGGGCCCGCCCTGTGAGAGAGATTCCCTTCTAAACATGCACGTCACCCCTTCAGCCCACTGCATCGGGTCTTCTCCACGCCTCTTTAGATACCCCCAGCCTGCTTTGATATCGAGGTCAACAAGCTGACACCATAATTAACAAACAGCCACCCCAAAACACACACACACACACACATTCACACATCGCCCCTCAGGCCAAACAACTCTTTCATTACCATCTGATAATCTCGTCCCTGAATTACACTCGATGTCCACGTGCACTGTCTACTTGCAATTAATTGCTTTAATTTTGGTGGCCTGTGTGTGTGTGTGTGTGTGTGTGTGTGTGTGTGTGTGTGTGTGTGTGTGTGTGTGTGGTGGCCTTTATGCCAACTTCTCCAGCTCTGCCCTGGTTTGGCTCATAATAAAGGAGCTGTAAGTGGAGTAACAGTCAAACGAGGCGACGTGTCTTTGTGTTGTTATTGAGGACTGTAACATTTGGCATAGTGGTCATTAAAGTTTCGTCAAGTCAAGCGTATTTGTTATATGCATGTTAACACTGGGACCATATAACAATGGACCAGACAAATAACACAAAAGTTTCTCTATAAGGTATCTCACCAGGTATCTAGGTATCATACAGGCATTTACAAAGTAAAACATTCAACCAAAAATTTGACTAAATCAGTGTGCTGGTACTTTACCTCTTGAACAATCTTAAGTGTGTAGTTGAGGGCATTTAGAGTGCAACTGTAAAGTGGGGTTGAGCTTAGCCTGACCTTTAGAGGCCTGCGGGTGCCATACATGTCCACGTCTGTTCCCACTCTTCTCAATGGAGCAGCGGTGTTTGGGTTTTTGGTGTTAGGAAGTCATCCGAGTCGTGCCCCCTTGCCACCCACTGGCTTTTGTTACGCCGCCATATCCGACCCACGCACAGAGGGGACAAGGGGGGGGTGCGTTGTTGATCCAAAATGTCCACTTCAAATGGCAAGGAAGTCAAAACCACAATTCTACAAAATACATTTTGCGCTGTCACAACAAATTACGGAGGGCGGGCAAGAACTAAAACAAACAAACGAGACGCCAAACCAGATAGATTAGCGTTTGTGCAGAGGGGAAACAGACACACTCCAGCCAGGCCTCCAACCTCAACGCTTTCCCTCTCATGTTTCACGTGATGTGGCACAGCCCTGTTGCTAAGAGCTTACAGAGAGTTTGTGGCAATTTAGCTAACTGCTGACTACAGTGATAGTCTAAGCTGATTGGCTAGATGCTGGTGGCACTGTTTTGTGTGGTTCCTTTTTACTCCGGTGTTGAAGGGACTAGAGGGGCACCTTGGCGGAGTCACATGTTGCCCACTTGGTGTTACATTTCAGACTGATAGAGATTTACACACACGCATATACACACACACACACACACACACACAAACACACATACACATACAGTAATTTGAAATAACAGTATCCAATGTCACACACCTTAGCTCGTTTATCTCATACCTTGCCAGAGATGTAACCCTCTCTCAACTTGGCCCAGAGCAACCATCAGCACCCCCACCCCTCAAAGCACACACACACACACACACACACACACACACACACACACACACACACACACACACACACACACACACACACACACACGCATACACACACACACACACACACACACACACACACACACACACAAACACACACACACACACACACACACACAGACAAATATCAAAACAGACTGGAGTGAAGAGGTGTGTGATTTATACCTCTGATATTTGCCTGCTTCTCTGAGGAGCCTTCTCTCCGGCTCTGGGTACGCAGCACAGAGGAAACATGTGGGCCAACGGCACACAAGCGAAGGCCAATAATGCAGTAATTTACAGAAACAGCATGCGGGTAAATTATGCTGTAAACCTCAGTCCCTCAGGGACGCTTGTTGTGTTTTTTTTCCTCCCGCTCCTTGCTCAGGGAGGTAGATGCGGAGGGCTCTTGTATTCCCAGAGTTTCAGGTTGACAGGAAAACGCGGTGAGTGTTTAGTGAGTAACATTAGCCTTTTTTCCCTCCTTGCCCTCTTCCCCGGCTCCAGCCTGGCATCTCCAGAGGAAACTAAACCATCAGAGTCCGGCCTTCAGTCTCCGGTGTACAGTGCTAGAGCCAATGATTAATTGCAGTGTCCTCCTCCTAAACATTTTGAAAAGTACTTAGACCCTGGGAAAGCATAGGTCTGTCTCTGCTGTCATCGCATGACAAACTATAGGATAGTTATAATGCATGGGATGAGTTAAGCATTGTGATAGTTACCAATGGGAATGGACTGTCTTTGTCCAGAACCTCAGAGCTAAATCTGTGTTAGTTTTCTTTTATCAGTCATGGGATGAGTTAAGCATTGTCATAGTAACCCATGTCTATGTATATGTAGAACCTCAAGATCCTAAATCTGTGGGTTTGTGGCTATGATTACTTAGGTCTATGTACAGAATGACAACAATGACAGCTTCTTCATGTGACTGCCTTTTTAATGCTGTTAAATGTACAGTATGCATGGACATTTCTTTAACACATGTGCTACCTTTTGTAATGGCTGTGCTAAAACTCTATGCAATTCCCCCATGCTGTTATGACATGAACAACAGATTCGTTGAGGATATCAAAAACAGACCAGTCCCCACCGTTAAGATCAATGTTTTTCATGTCAGCATAGATTCATGGCTATCCAGCAGGAATGCAAATCAATAGCTTGCTCTTCCCCACACCTCACCGTGTGCGCCTATCAGGAGATGGTGTCCAGCTGAGAATTTGCACGTCAAGTGGTGGCAGTGCACCATTTATGCTGTATTTGGCTCGTAAATACTCTATCTCTCTCTCTCTGCTCTTTACCTCCAATTCTTTAGATAGATAATAGCATCTGAAAAAATACCTTTCCTTGCGTTTGCTAATGTGCCAGTGTTTGCAATAACAACCCTTGCATGGAGGTACACTTTGTCTTATCTAATACTGTTCATATGACATTAATAATTCAGAGCTCTTATATTAGGACACACCTTAGCCGTGGTACAGATGAATTATTCATGATGGCATTATGAAACCAGTGGGGCATTTGTCATATTTATATGAGGAAATACTGGTAAATTACAAACGCAAATTCATACCACATATTTTGACAATGCAACCACCCATTTTCCCTGTAGCGGAGCGTACTTTGCCTGAGTGCATGCATGCTGTTTGTGTATGATGTGTGTGTGTGTGTGTGTGTGTGTGTGTGTGTGTGTGTGTGTGTGTGTGTGTGTGTGTGTGTGTGTGTGTGTGTGTGTGTGTGTGTGTGTGTGTGTGTGCGTGCGTGCGTGTGTGTGTGTGTATTTGCGTGTGCATGTATGTGTGTCTCTTTCTCTTTCTCTCTCTCTCTGTCTGTCCCTCTCTCTCTCTTTCTGTCTGTGTGTCCATTTCTATGCGCACTTGTACATGTGTGACTGCATGTGTGTGATTCCATATGTGTATATGCAGTATATGTGCATGTGTGTGTATTTTTTGTGTATGTGTGCATGTGCGTGCATGTGTGTTTGTGTGTGCGTGCGTGTGTGTATGCATGTGTGTGTATGTGGGTGTGTGTGTGCATGTGTGCTTCCTTTGTTGTGCGTCTCTTGAAGCCAGGGCCCAGTCAGGGATGGTCACACAAACAAGCCCTATTGAGATTTGTTTTCTTTCTCTATAATGAAAACAGTGAGGTAGGAGAGAGGGAGAAAGCAAATGTCTGTGGATCAGATAGATTTTCACTTCACCAAAAATTGTATTATCCATGGCTGAGTTTGCCAAAAAAAAAAGCATAATATTGAGAAGGGGTTATTTTTTTCCCTCAATCTCTCTATTTCTCTCATTTTCAGCAAAGGCTCATCTTATTTTTGGCAGTTTTCACAAACAAAATCTTTTTAGGAAAATAGATCAAGAAAACATACAATTATCTCTAAAAACTGGAACAGATTTTTATTAAATTAACCTTATTAGTGCATTACGGTAAGCAAATGCCAAAAAAGGAGCTGCTCATTTGCATGAAGATAGATTTTTCAGGTTGGCTGCACGATTTAATTAAAGAAAAGATTAAGAATCATTAAACAAGCTGCTCTACCTTGCA
Organism: Coilia nasus; assembly: GCA_027475355.1. NCBI lineage: Eukaryota > Metazoa > Chordata > Actinopteri > Clupeiformes > Engraulidae > Coilia > Coilia nasus. The sequence continues at coordinate 27,751,598 of CM050220.1, read as the reverse complement.
ATGCCGGCGCTCACATCTGACTCAGGTTAAGACAAACGCAGATGGTGATTTGGTAACTGTTGAATCACCGGAACAGAATGAGAATGATCCCATTAGTTCTCGGGAAGAGTGAGGGAATTTGGAAAATTGGGAATCGCTGGAACGCTGCCGTGGCGGAAACGCAGACCCACTTCCACAGACTTCATTACAGGCAAGGGCTGAAATTGTGGGAACTGAGAGGAAAAAAGAAAAGAAAAAAAAAGTGGGGTGCGAGAATTACCCCACGTTTGAATGAAGTGGGAATGGATACGCCGTGATGTGTGACAGTATAATCCAATACCTGTTATTTAGATTTCAAACTACTTAAATTTGTTTCTGAGAGTGCACTTGAGTTAAGGGCAGGTGATGCTTTGTCAAGTAGACACACATCGGCACCCCAAGAGCTTTTTTAAATCCGAAGTGTGAATGTACTACATGCAGAAAGGCATTTAGAAACATTTAATAGGTGAGGCGCATGAAGCATGCAGGTACAACATTAGTAAGCATAAGAAGCCTACACAGGAAGAAAAGGCAGAAAGATAGAGAGGAAACTAGCTTTCCTTAAACACTTCCCGCTCCATCACAATTGGCAAACATCTTGAGAAGTGTGCTGAGAGAGGGAGAGGAGAGACAGGGATTGTGTGTCTCCTTCAATCACTCCTTCTTCCCGGGGTTAAAAAATTAGGTATGCAAATCATCTCGGGAGGATTTTGTTCAGGGGGGGAAAAAAAACGAAAAAAACATGGAGAGGGGGAAAAAAAAGTACAAGAAAGAGTGTAGCACCGACATCCAGGCACTAATCCTCTGGCTTTCGCCAAAATGACAAACGCAGGAAGTGAGGCATAAAGCGAGCACTCATGTGTGGAGCTCTTGAGTATTACTGCGAGACACCTGCCTTCGCAATGAACAGATACAAATCCATGCTAAAATAATACAGGCGAAAAGAGTGGGGGCAAAGAGAGTGAGCGAGAGAGAGAGAGAAAGAGAGGGAGAGGGGGAGAGGGATAGGGAGAGAGAAGGAAAGAGAGAGAAAGAAAAAAATCGAACCCAAGAAAGCTGTAAAGAGTCCCTTTGCTATCGGATGCAATCAGGCGGTATTGAGACGATAGCAGGTGGCTGGCAGGTGGAAGAGGACAGATGTGGAGTGCTGGCACTGGCTCTCGTGTACAGGTGTGGAAACCAGCTACTCTCTAATTACGCTTTTAAATGCTTAATTTCTGTGTTTCAATATTGATTGCTACCTTTCTGCTCCGCGGCCCCGGTGCAGTGGGCAGAGCTGGCTATGTATTTATAGGAGATTGACTCAGTGTTTTATAAAGCCTTCCCTGCATCTTTTTCTTCTGTCTCTCTCTGTCTCTCTCTGTCTCTCTCTCTCTCTCTCTCTCTCTCTCTCTCTCCCTCTCCCTTTCCCCTCTTCTATAAATGATATTATAATGTTTGATTTCCTTTCCTGCTCTCCAGAACCGGTGTCTTTACAATACTGATAATGGAGCAACAGAAAGGCTTGATGTAAGAGGACACAAATGGTGAAATGGTACAGTCTCATAGATCCTACTTTCCTTCTTTTCTCCCTTCTTTCTTTCTTTCTTTCCTTCTTTTTAGGAAAGGGGTAGTTTTTTTGTAGCACCACGCATCCATGGGTAGCGTGTCGCCGTAATGAGAACTCCATCATGTGCATTTCTATGGATCCAGATGGATCTTTGTCTGGCCACGGACTGCTACGATGATGATGGTGTGTGTGTGTGTGTGTGTGTGTGTATGTGTGTGTGTGTGTGTGGCCAAGAACTGCTCAGATGGCCTCCCCCAGCTCATTTCACTTGTCTTTCCTCTCTCTCTGTTTCTCCAAGTGTGTGTCTGTCTTGCTTCTCTGTCTCCTTCTGTTTCTCCCTGTGTTCCACTTTAACTCTCTATCCCTCACACTATTTCTGACACCTTTTTTCTGTCTCTCTCCATCTTGTCTGTATCTCGATCTGTCTTTGTCCTCTGATTCTATTTCTGTCATCCCTCCTTTCTTTCTGTCTGTCTGACAAACACAGTCCGTCCATCTGAATACCCTTACTAGCCACCTGTGTAGTAGGAAAAAATGAGGAAGCCATGATCTAGAATGTCTGAATACCTTAGTAGGCTTTCAATAGTAGACGAAAGTAGTTTTAAAGGAGTTTTTAACATCAAACTCTCTCTTTTTCTCTCTCGCTTGCGCTCTCTCTCTGCCTGTCTCTCCCTATCTCTTTACAGCCACTACTGCCATTGGAATTTACTTCCCCTGAATCATCCCCTTGAATGTATAAAAATATATTTAAAGTGTATTCACCTGTGTGTGTGTCAGTGACTGTGTCTGGTCTGACAGTGACAGGAGAGGAGAGGTGAAAGGTGCTTTTGTGTGTGTGTGTGTGTGTGTGTGTGTGTGTGTGTGTGTGTGTGTGTGTGTGTGTGTGTGTGTGTGTGTGTGTGTGCGCGTGTGCATGTGGGGATCACAGGGCAGTACCCCGGCCACCTCCCCTATTTTCAATATTTAATATCTCCAGGAGTTCATTGATTAGGGGCCTGTCAGATCACCTCTCCTCTTGCATAGGCCCCTGTGCACCTCACCCATCACCCATCCACACACACACACACACACACACGCGCGCGCGCGCGCACACAAACACACCACACACACACACACCCTGTACACCCTCACTGCACGACATGTCACGCCACACCGCAACGCTGGTTTGGGCTTGGGGATAGGTCTAGTCCTGGCAGCGTGTGTGTGTGTGTGTGTGTGTGTGTGCGCGTGTGTGTGTGCATGCATGTGTGTGTGCATTTGTGTGCATGCGTGTGTGTGTGCGCTGAGGCCTGTCTGTCTGTCCAGGGCCAGCTCTCATTGCAGCCTGACAGCTGGGTGTCCCAGGTGGTCTGACATTTGAGACGGAGTCGACGGATTAGATGGAAGGTGTACAGGGGGACGAGGAGGGGTGGGTGGGGGTGGACAGAAGTGAGAGAGAGAGAGAGAGAGAGAGAGAGAGAGAGAGAGAGAGAGAGAGAGAGAGAGAGAGAGAGAGAGAGAGAGAGAGTGTGTGCATGTGTGTTTCTGCATATGTGCGTGTGTGTGTGTGGTGTATGGTGTATGTGAGTGAGTAAGTGTGTGTGCTTGTGTGTCTGTGCCTGTTTAGGTCCATGTGTGTGTGAGCATGCATGCATGTGTGTGTGTGTGTGTGTGTGTGTGTGTGTGTGTGTGTGTGTTTAAGGGGGCTGGGGGGTTGGTTGGTTGGTGGCGATTAACTTAGAGCCAGGTCCTGCTGCATATGAAGTCACTCAGGAGTCAACCTGAGCCGTGCCTGTCTGTCCCTCCCCATATGGCTGCTCTCCGCGCCCCCAACCACGCTTATTGATTTTCAGGGGGGGTTAGGGGTGTAGCTGGGGGTTGGGGGCGAGGGGTTGGGGGTTGGGGGTGAGGGGTGGCAGGGCAGGGGGGGAGAGAAAAAAAAAAGGACCTGGCGATGCCCAGACTGGACAACCTGAGAGGGATCATCGCGGTCCACTTCCCCTTCTGTCTTTTTTTTTACTCTCTTTTTCTCTCTTTCTCTCTTTCTCCAGGTCTGACTGCAGGAGAGTAATGTTAAGCCCTGAAGAAGAAGAAAAAAAACGAAAGAAAAGTCAGAAAGAGAGGAAGGGAGAAAGAGCTCCATAAATATAAATATAGCTCTGCCTGATTCAGCAGGTTGGATGTAAAGTGAGTTCAGAGTCTGTGCCTAATCCGCCTTTGTTCACGGTGAAAGCGTCCACTGATATGGAACACGATCAGCTAGCTGCTACAAATACACCCTCAACTTATGCAGGTTACACCAAGGGGGAAGTGTGTGCATGTGTGTGTGTGTGTGTGTGTGTGTGCAGGCAGCGGCTTGCTGCTATTCAGTCATCCATCGTGGATCCAGCAGATAAGATTTAAGGAGAATGTAAGGGGCCAAGGCATAAATATGTATGCGGTCTTCCACACAGGACTGTCAGGGCTTGCTGACTGGGGAGGTAGAGGTGGGGGTGGGGGGTGTTGGAACAGAAGGAAGGTTGTACTTTTTATCATCATTAAAGAGCTATTGTTATCAAGAGTGGGAAATGTGTGTTTTAACAGAATATTTCTGAATTTGTTAAGAACATCACAGTATGGCTGATGGTGTGAATCTGTGCTGGCCACACTTAAGGTTTGACTCATCTGTGTGAGTGTGTGTGTGAGTGTATATGTGTGTGGGTCTGAGTATGTGTCTAAGAGTACCTGGGTGAGTGTGTGCGAGAGAGATAGAGAGTTTTGAGTAAGTGTGTCTGAAGGTGTGTGTGTGTGTGTGTGTGTGTGTGTGTGTGTGTGTGTGTGTGTGTGTGATAGGGCATGAATGACTGAATGAGTGAGCTCAGCCAGGGCCATCTCATAAAGCATGTGATATGCAAGTGTGTCAATAGTGTGGATGCTGTATGAAATCCACCCGTTGCAACAGGGGAATGCTGTTGTCAGGCAAGTAACCTGATACATCATCAAGCTCATCAGGGAACGCTACTGACTGGCAAGGTATATCAAGCCGTGTGTGTGTGTTTATGTATGTTTGTGTACACTTGTGTGTGTATGCATTTATGTGTGTGCATGGGTGTGTGCGCATTCGAGTGTGTGTGCTTGTGTGTGTGTGTGTGTCTTGAAGAGTTCTACTTGATTTCAGGTTTTCCTCTTTTCATATTTGGAGCACAGACTTAAACATGTATCCAGATGGGGACATCAATGAACAAAAGTCTTGCACCTTTGATGCAGTGTACCAATTAGGGTAATGCAGTCTTCAGAGGCAGATTACTTCCTTGTGTGTTTTTTTCACAAAAGTCATTGCACTCATTTTAGTGGAGATTGCAACAGCTTTATGCTCTACACACACAGGTGAATCCCAAGTCTATCTCATGCCTTGAATAATTGCATTTTTCTAATTGCTTTTGGTAATTTTAGCTCCCAGCGCCTCAGGTAAATGGCTTCTTTAGAGTGGCTTGTGTTTGAAGGGACGGTGGGAGTCTGGGTTTTGACAGCAGTGCTAAGAAGCAGACAGTGTGTGTATATATAGCTCCGCTACCTCTGGAGGAAGAAAAAAAAGTCTTGTTAACGAACTCCTTCTCTGTCTCTCTCTCTCACTCTCTCTCTCTCCTTCTCTCTTCAGATTCATTTTGGTTAGTGTGACTTCTAACAGCATGACAAATTACAACACCTTAAGTACTTGGTCAGATGTGAAGGTTCTCGGCTGGCGTGGAACAGCGTGAGCTGCCCGAGGCAACGGAAGGTGGGATTATGTGTGAGCCGGTCTTCAACAGAGCACTTCCACCTCTCTGGCTTCAACACGCAGCTACGCTATTAGCATTCCCCTCCTTGCCTAGCCTAGACTGGACAAGCGTGAAAAGTGCGATCTAGTATTTGAATATTACCTGCAGGCGTTGTTAGTCTTATCTTTTCGGCTTTTAAAAAAATTATAATTTTATTTAGCTATACATAACCACGACAGAGCTTTTCAAAGGCTAATCACCTTGAAATTAATTAACAATTAACTGTAGCAGAGATAGCATCAGATTGCGGTGCTGCTTTGTTTGCCATTAAAGGGCCTGGTCGTGTGCAAGGGGTGGCTACGTGTGCGCCCGGCTGCTATCTACGCGTCACGTGTGTGGCGTCTTAACTGCAATTAATCACAACGAAGCTCCTGCCAGGGCTAGGTATGGCGTCTCTGAATTCAATTACCTCAGCACAGGGGCTCGCATTATACACAGGAAATATGCGCCGCATATTCCCCAGGTTCATACAAGCCACCTGAGCCTAGCTTAGCTTTGCCTGACTGGTGCTGAGGTGTGTTGCCACAGTCTAGGCAAGCGCTAGCATCTCCTTCCTCAGCTGGCTTCGAAGTGGACGCTTGCATTATGAAACTCCCACAGAGCCACCATAGATGCCCCAGCACACTTATTATTATGTTCTTTCCAATTCCTCTCAACAAAGAGAACCAGGTCTGAGAAGGTGTGCTGCATAATAACATCACGTGTATTGTTAGCATGCTTCCAGCAAGCAGATGTCATTGTTCTTCCTTTACAAGGTGCATCGGCGGGTTTGCATATATCTTTCGTTTGCAATGAATATCCCTCTGTCACCAACAGCCAGGACAATAGTGTAGAGTGGTGTAAGAGAGAAAGGAAAAAGTAATTGCCTTGACATTGTTGGACAATTGTAGGGAGAATGTGGGTCAGTGTGAATTTAGCGACCATTGTGAGTGTTGCGTAAGCGTCTCAGACCTATGCACACACAAGGCGCACCGAGACTCCTGAATTCCCCATTGTTCCAGGCCTGATGAGGCAATGACTTAATCCAAGGAAATGGAGATGGTGACGTGTGTGTGTGTGTGTGTATGTGTATGTATCACGTTTAATCCGTGTGTGTGTGTTTGTTTCTCCATTTCCATCTTTTGTTGTGCCAGGGCACACATACGAAGCTTGTTTGTGTTCACAGGCTGACCTGTGTTCACCTCGTCATCCTAGTCACGAGCCCAATTTCACACTGTATAGAAGCGCCTCAGCTAGATTGCTCTCTGAAATATGCATGGAGCTGCTTGCGACAGGAAACAGCATTATATTTAACAACATGACAAGAGGTCAGTTAGTCGTGATATTAGGCTCGGCTGATGCCTCTAAAAGCTTTGTATTGTTTCCAGTAGGCCCATAAATAGATTTACTCCCATGTTTTTTTCTGTCCTCTTCTTTAAATTCCTGTGTGCCTAATAAAGTTTTAGTGCTTACGTATTTTGCATAGAGCCAAACTGAAATAAAAAGTTTCCCGGTCAAAATTAGCTGTAGGGGAATGTTTGTTTGCTTAGCAATGGTACTGCTTTCACCCAGTTCAAATATAGACACTCGACCTGTCCTCTGGGAATGAATTAACCGTTAGCCATTATTCAGGCTTCTCCACGTAGCACTGCATGGCGAAAAGAAGACACCTTTAATTGCACAGGGGATGTAGCATCCCTGGCGCAGACTGGAAGAGGAAAGAGAACTCATTAGTGCTGACCCTGCCATTTCGCCAAACTCAGCATATTGGTATTGAATTGGCAGAATAGCACCATGCATTGGCTTTTTCACTCTGCCATTGATTTTGGGGACTGGAATCCCCTGTCTATGTTTTGTGTCACATTACTTGCTTGGTTGCCTTCGTGGGCCTACACATCAATACTGAGGCAGCCAATTGCATTAGTACACCCACCTGAACCCATAGTGTTGTCTGCTCTCTCCCTACTACTCCCTACTTTTTTGCCATCATTGCTGGTGGCCACAAGGTGTTAAGGTATGAAAGGGCAGCCATGTGGACAGTGCTTGATGTGCAATAACATGAGTGAGTGTGTAGGTTAAATACCTGGGACCTTGGACCATCAGTTCTAAGAATTGAAGAAGTCGATGAAAGGTAAAACATCTTGAAGCTGTTTCACAACTCAACAGCTATGAATACCATGAGTGTAAGGGTGTGTTTGTGTGTGTGTGTGTGTGTGTGTGTGTGTGTGTGTGTGTGTGTGTATGTGTGTGAGAGAGAGACCGAGAGAGAGAGAGAGAGAGAGAGAGTGTGAGAGAGACAGAGAGAGAGAGAAAGAGAGAGAGAGATAGAGAGAGAAAGAGAAGGAGAGAGAGAGATACACCACTCACCTCAGATAAGCTAATGTTGCCTGCCAGAAGGCTGACAGTGCCAGCCAGAGGTACTGCCCTGCACTGCAAAGTGGAGGACCTTGTTAAACAGCTGTTATTTTAACCCCTGCTTAAGTGTTTTGGGTAAATAGATCCAGCTGATGAATGGAGAGGTATGTGTGTGTGCTTGTGAGTGTTTGAATGTCCATGTGTGCATTTGTATGTACATGTTATTATGTCTGTTTTACTGTGTGTTTTAGTTCACGTATGTGTGTGTGTGAGTGTGTATGAGTGTGTGGCTGTCAGGAAGGAGATGGAGAGAGGAGGTGTGGGACGCAGCGACACAAGATGAGCTCACGGGCGCGGAAAAACACTAACACGTCGGACGAGTGCGTTTACGACGGTGGCAGCGATGGTGGTGGCGGTGGTGGTGGCACTGGCATGGGCGGCCCACCTTCCCATAAATCACGGCGGTTTTAATCATACCTGCCACCTCTCGCCACGCCG
>CM050220.1:27730923-27738423 GCA_027475355.1 Coilia nasus | reverse complement strand
GCAACAGTGGTGAAAGTTCATTTGGAAAATAAACACAACTGGATCTGGCAAATATTGCTTAGGACAAATAGCTAGCACCAGCCCTGGTCTGTTGTGTCTATGACTGTGTATGTCTGTATTTATGAGTGTTGTGTGTGTGTCTGTGTGTTGCTTGTGTGTGTCTGTATGTATGAGTTTTATGTGTGTGTCTGTGACTGAACCTTCCAGTGCGTGTTTGTGTGAATGTGTGTGTGTGTGTGTGTGTATGATACTAAATGTGTATGCATGTGCATTTTGTGTGTTGGTGTGTGTGCCAGGTTGCTAGTGGATCATTTCCTCCTTTAAAAAATGATTTTGTAAGGTTTCAGCTCATTTGTTAGTGTTAGGGTACTTTCGTGTCATGCTCCTGCATGCTCGGCTGGACAGAGCTGTAAAGGTGATTTAGGCTGCTGCTGTACCGCTGTTGAGAGGTGCGATACCGCTTTTTTGCCTAATAAATGTGTTGACGCTGAGATGGTGTGTGAATAATATTTGCCCTTAGATGGCTGTTCATTTACAATCACATTAATGGGCTCTAATACTGCGCTAATTTACCCTCCCGCAGTCCTCCATTAATACCGTTCACTGGCTCCCGAACAGACATGATATGTCTTCTCTGGCAGGAAAGCCTAGCTGTCATTATGGGGGCTCTGGCTGGGGAGGCTATCATATTTTTTATTTATTTTTTATTTTTTTGCTCTGGAGTGACTAAGTGGCTCAGTCTATTTAATAAGAAAACTGCTGCTTGTATATGACTCGCAGGGCTTATAGGACGACATTTATACGAGACTGTGCCCTGAAATATACGTAGGTTAGTGTTGGAAAGTCAGTGAGAGAGAGAGAGAGAGTGATGGAAAGTGAAAGAAAGAAAGGGGAAAATGGTAGGGAGGGACAGTGAGAAATGGAGGAATGGGAGAGGGACATTTAGGTGGAGAGTTCCATTGTGCAAGCCTAGTGGCGGGGACCTCCTGGCTTTGGGATGGAATGAGAAGCAAGAGCGAAATGATCTGGGGAAATCTGAAACACTTCTCTTATTATGCTGAGGCTGTGGTGACTGAAATATGTGGGAATTCGTGTAACAATTGCCAAAGCCTGCATTTAAACAGCATGCCTGCAGTGCTCTTTGACCTCTCCCACAAACACATGCTAAAACACACACACACACACACACACACACACACACACACACACACACACACACACACACACACACACACACACACACAGATATAGGGGTATTATTTTATTTCTTTTCCTACATCCATTGTTTTTTTCCATATTCTTGAGTTAATTAATCCAGGGAGAGACAGAGAGAGAGAGAGAAAGAGAGAGAAACCGAGAGACAGAGAAATGATCAGTGTGGGTGAGAAACAGAAAGAAAATAAGAAATAGAGAGAGAGAGAGTGAAAGTGAGCGAAAGACAATGGGAGTGTAAATGTGTGTGAGAGCGAAAGACGGGAAGGAGAGAGAGAGGCAGCCTGGACTACTTCCAAAAAGCATATAAATAGCCTCTTCATGTTTTTGTGGCTGAGGCGAGTGTATTTCACATTCAGGGGTTGAGGTAGTGGGGTGTACAGGGCCAGGTCCTTTGAGGATCCATAGACATTCCACTATATGGCGCCCAAACAACGTCTCCATAAGAACCAGTGAGCCAATGACTAGAGCCTGGGCTGCTATTCTGTACATTGCAGACCTCGACCCTTACTAATAGACACTCTCTCCTCCCACTTACAAAATAACCGTTTGGCATCAGGAAATCAACATCTGATTTCGTTTGGGTGTTGAATGAACACAGTGCTTGGTCAAATGCATCCTTTCCAGTATTTGGATCGGCAACATTGTAGGAGGCAGGCATTTAGTGTAGCGCTGTTGCTATTTATATAACGCTGGTTTCAGTGTTGAGGCTAAATGGACCGCAGGGATTACTCACCGGTGCAGATGACAAACGAATGGCAGCCATCCCACCTGTGTGATTACAAGCTGGACGCATTCGCTGCCGCCGCCGCTGCTGCCATTCCCCACAAAGAGTGGCACTGTGATTGTGTTGACCTCTTTCTAGAATATTCTTTGCCGTGTTTGTCTTTGTCATGATGAGGAGAAGGCTTTTATCAGTTCCACAATACAGCGCTGATTGAACCCCCTGGCAGCCATTTTAGTCCAGTGGGCCAAAGAAAGGTAGAGGAACCTTCTCTTGGCAGAGGGCCTCCGCTGGCTGGCGATGGTTTTACTCTTTGAAATCTAATCAGTTCTCGGCTCTCAGATCACTACCCCTCTCGTATTCACCGTATTTAATCTGAACCACGGACACGCACACACACCACACACACACACACACACACACACACACACACACACACACAGATACATATATCTGAACTACTTTACCCAGGCCAGATTCCCTTTGCGTTATACACACTAACGGAGACTAAACACACTGTGGGGAACAGATAATGTATGTTGGTTGCAGAGGCTGTCCTTCACTCTCAACTGAATTTTGCTGATTATTATTTGTCAAATATTATCTTTGGCTCCTAATAGATGTTGTTGAAAAAGGGAAATTATCTGTTTTAGAAAAAAAAAATTGTAGGTTGTCCTACATTCATGTGTCAAAATACACAGACATTATGAAAAATAAATTACATGTAAATGAAAGCTTATATTATATTATATTACATATTATATTGTATTACACATCAGATTTTCAATGTTCATCTTTGACTAAAACCCAGTCATGTCCTTGTTTCTAGTTTCTAGTAGTTTGTTCTGACCCGGTGCAGGTTAAGGTAAGGATGAGGAGCGTTCAAGCCAGCTCAGAGCCCGACTTGTTCTGAAACCTGCCATGCTCTGCACGGCTGCACAAAGGTGCGGATCAGTATTTGGCTTTACGGAACAGAGACCTGTGTCTCCAGCTGTGTTATCGGTGTCCAGACGGATTAGTGCTGTGGTTTATAGGGGAATAATGCCCTGCCCTCACCTAGAGCATAGCAAGGCCACTGGATTTGGCCCCCCTCCTGGAGTGATAGACTGAGGCAGAGCAGTGTGTGTATGTGTGTGTGGCTGTGACTGACTGTAAGTGATTACAGCATGTGTTTCACCCTGTACCCCAGTATTTTATCTGCTGTCCCCACATCTGCTTGCTCTGCTCTGTACAAATGTCCTTTCCACACCATCCGGCGTGTCCTCCTCCACACTGTGTGATGAGGCATTAGGTGTGTGGCGAGGGGCCTGGGTAAAATGGCTGCCGTACGCTCGTGCCTCTGATTTATCTCCTGCTGTGACATGATCAGGGAAATGACCTAATGCGGTCACTCTTTGTGTGTGTGTGTGTGTGTGTGTGTGTGTGTGTGTGTGTGTGTGTGTGTGTGTGTGTGTTACACTACCTACCTGGCCACATCTGGCCCCGGGGCCCCTAAGCGTACCAGCAGACAGGGAGAGGGGATTTCGCTGTCGGTGTGTGTGTGTGTGTGTGTGTGTGTGTGTGTGTGTGTGTGTGTGTGTGTGTGTGTGTGTGTGTGTGTGTGTGTGTGTAAGAGGCTTTTTCCTGCGTTTAATACGGGACTTAGGAGGCAAGCACAAGCTGTCCATGTTCACCTAGGAGAGACAGCACCGGTCGCGCTCTGACCTGCATTCACCTACATGATATTGCAGCAAGCTTAAGCTGTTCCACATTCAACCTTGGTGATGAACTGCTGTGCCCCGGCAGAACTCCCATCACCACCGGATCAGAACCAATTTAGAGACAGATCTGCACCAGAGTCAGTGCTCAGTGGCAGGGATGAGCTCACAGGTGTGTGTGTGTGTGTAGTTCTGTGTGCGTGCATGCATGCATATGCATGTATTTGTGTGTGTGTATGCATGCATGTATGTGTGTGTGTGTGTGTGTGTGTGTGTGTGTGTGTGTGTGTGTGTGTGTGTGTGTGTGTGTGTGTGTGTGTGTGTGTGTGTGTGTGTGTGTTTGTCTGTGTGTGTGTGTGACAAGAGGGCCTTGACATTAGCAGGCCACAGGTCTGATGCTGCAGTGTGGAGAGAGGAATGGGAGTGCAGCGCTTCCTCTCACCCAGGAGTGGAGGGGGCTGTAGCTTCTCACACACAAACACTTATACTCAGACACAGACACACAGACACACAGACACACACACACACACACACACACACACACACACACACACACACACACACACACACACACACACACACACACACACACACACTTATACACAGGCACAGATACACACACACACACACACACACACACACACACACACACACACCTATACACAGGCACAGATACACACACACACACACACACACACACACACACACACACACACACACACACACACACACACACACACACACACACACATAAGGAGAGGCAGCTGCTCTCAGGAGGCCTGCCTCTCAGACGGAGCTGTCAGTGCTGTATTAGCTCGGCTCACAAGCAGCAGGTAGACAGGAATAAGTGCTGCTGGCCACCAGAGGATTGGCAAAAAAGGCCTCTCCATGTTGTTTTCCAGCACTTGATTGACATTTCCAGCATCACTCCCTTGGCCCAGTAACAGAGAGAGAGAGAGAGAGAGAGAGAGAGAGAGAGAGAGAGAGACAATGAGAGAAACAGAGAGAGGGGGGGAGAGGGAGAGAGACATACTCATAAAAAAAGAGAGAGTTGCCTGCCAGAGGCTTTTTTCTGTACTTCTGTGGTTTATCAGATAGGCAGTTAAATTGCCATTCTGGATAATTGGTCAAATGGCAAAAATTAGCCAGATAAGAAAATGGTCTCGGCAAAACAGCTGAATGTGGGACTTTGTGGTCAATTAACCTCCAGCGATGGCTGACCCTGGGCTCACGGCATGCCAAAGTCTGTCAAGCTCCCTTAAAATCCCAACTTTGAAGTCTGAATGATAGATCTCCTTGTAAACGAAGCTGAAAGAAAATCTAACCATTTGTCAGAAAATGTTTAATAAAAGTTGGATTTTGGACCTCTGAAAAACATAACAATTTGACCTTACATAAAGATTTACATATTTAGCAGAATTTAGTTTTTTATTCAGGAAAAAGGCATCATCACAGCAACAGCAGCATCTCACTTCCTGCTGTGGGACCCAAGCCCTGGAGACTGGCCAGCACCTCGGCCGTTCCTGGTGCAGGTTTGTTAAAGCACACAAACACTCCGCCATCGACGGAGGCTGACTTCTCTTTTTGATCACACACAGCCCCTCGGGCCAGCTTATAATGCTGTGTGTATGTGTGTGTGTGTGTGTGTGTGTGTGTGTGTGTGTGTGTGTGTGTGTGTGTGTGCGTGTGTGTGAGAGGGAAAGAAACTCGGGCCAGTTTTAATAATGCAGAGTTGAGCATGGCTGCTTCTGCCTCTCTGCTCCTTTCTGCATCTCTCTCCTATACACCCACACACACACACACACACACACACTGCTTTTTCTTTGTCCAGAGGTTTGTCTCTTTGCTCCTCGGCAGGGTGGGATGGCTTGGAGACCTGCTCCCATTTCAGACGCTGACAGTGAATGCAAAACAAGAGGAGAGTTGAAAAGGAAAGATAGAAAGAGGAGGGAAAGTTTTTTCTTCCCTTCTCTCTCCCTCATTCTCTTTCTCGCTTTTGCCTGGCTCCCAATGCAATGATTTCATGCTGGGAACACAAAAGAGCATATTAAACACTAAAGTTTATCAGTACAAATTAAGTCTTGGATTCACAGCTTCTTTAATCTTTCGGATCTGAACGATTTTTTTTTCATCCTCTTCTTCTTCTCTTCTCGTCCACCTCCCTCTTCTCCTCGCTGCTCCCCAGTTAAATGTTGAAATGGAACCAAGGCAGTGCTGTTGACTTCCCCTGTTAGAAATACGGAGACAGATCATACAAATTTAATTACTTCCCTCTCATTTCCATATCATTCCTTTAAAAAAATGTAAAATTCATTTAAAGTGAGTGGCGACTTTGTCTTTGAAGATCACGACAATTAACACGGATCAAAGAGTGGGTTCTGTAAGGATGAGAGCTCATTAGCATAATACAATTAACTTACAGACAAGAATCTCTAATAGGTGAAACAAAAATGCATTAATAATATTTGAGCAAAATTATGTTTATGCTGGTAATACAACAATTATAGACCTTGTATTCAATTAACAGTTTGTTAATTAACTTAGTTTATACAGAGTACATACCCGGCCTGTTTATGTGTTTTGGTTTTTCCATTTGGAAACACAGTTTTTGTTTTGCATCCTCTTGCATTTTGCGATTCCATAATGTTCATTAAGAGCGTTTCTTTGTGAATGTTGTTTATTTGCATTGTGTCTCATCAAATTTATAGCAATTAGCATATTTATGTTGATCATGACAATAACAGCAGATAGCATTGTTTGGTGCTTGGAAAACAATGGTAGTTGCAGCGTCTGAGGAAAGTCGTCATCCTTCATTCTGAAATATTAAAAGACATCTAAAGTGATGGCAGATGCCTCGAACATAGCCTGTAGCACAGATCTCTCTCTCTCTCTCTCTCTCTCTCTCTTTCTCTCTCTCTCCCTCTCTCTCTCTCCCTTTTTCCTCAACATAAATGCAGATGGAAACATACAAGTCTGTACGACTAAAACAGTTTGTGCTACACAAGAGTCTTGTCGGATGTTTTGTTGGTGAAAAAATCTAAACAGATAACAAAGTTTGATCATTGCCAAGGACAGAGAGGAGTGACCAGTCTCTCTCTCTCTCACTCTTTCTGTGTGTGTGTGTGTGTGTGTGTGTGTGTGTGTGTGTGTGTGTGTGTGTGTGTGTGTGTATGTCACTCCTTCCAGAGTGAAATAAGTAAACATGATTGGGTCTGACGTTTTTGATAAAGAGGTGATGGATTTAAGCTGATGTCTTTTCTTCATTCTGCTTTGATGCCTTTGCAAATGGCTGGTTTTCTTACATAATTGTAAGGCTCTTGTTGTGACAGCGGTCACTTTCGCTGCATAAATATCGTGATACATCTGACGGAATGTGAATGCTTTTAAAATTCACCAAACATGTAAGGGTAGCATGTTGTTGTTTAAGCTTTGGAAATTACAATTAGCATAATTGTGTAAAAAGTGTTCGTCCTGAATATCTGCATATTAACATGTCTCGACAATTTATGCGGTTTGGCTTTTAGTGGAAGAGGCAGTGCACTTTAACATTTCAAAATGGCAGTATGTTTCCTTCTGCATCATGATTTTGGTCCAATCATGGAATCTCAGCTGGCAAAAACACATCACATAACATTGAAATGTGGGCTGAATCCAACAACAACCACCAAAACAAATGTTTATTTAAGCACATGAAGTCCAATCTATGTAGGAGCACATGAAGAAACAAATGCAAAAACAGTTAAGTCCTTTTAAATTAAGTTTTATTTTTTTTGTATCTGTTGCATTTTTATGTGATATGTTTTTAACGAGGATTTGGGATGTTTTATTTTATTTTTTCTTCTTCATCAAAATAACCCAACTGCAGTT
>CM050220.1:27700923-27720923 GCA_027475355.1 Coilia nasus | reverse complement strand
ACACACACACACACACACGTACGCGCACACACACACACACACACACACACACACATACACACGCAAATGCACACACTCGCACACGCACACACTCACACACACACACTCACACACACACACTCACACACACACACACATACACACGCACACACACACACACACACACACGCACACACACAACCCCATCACGTGACCTTGTGTGCCCGCACCAGTGGGACACATCTGTGTGGAATCCTCAGGAAACCTCAAGCAATGTTCTAAAAACACAACATCAAATAAGGGCATACTGTTGCGCTCTGTGACATTGACAAACCATCATAAGGACAAACTGCTGTTATGGCACAAATGTGTACCCGTTTTAGGTTTTATGGCGATGTATTTTACACCTTCTGTGTGTTTACATTGCTTTTATTTTGGAGGCTCCGTTTCATTTCTGTATACACTCATTAAAAACTGCTGTGTATGTATGTGTGTCTGTCTGTCTGTGTGTGTCTGTCTGACTGACTGACTGTGTGTGTATGTGTGAGTGAGATGATTTATTTTCCTTTGACTTTACAGAATTTCTCTTTAAAAAATGTTCCCCAAACGCAGACGTCTCCCAGTAGCTCTCCCTAATTATGAGGGGTCCAGTGATCTTTAATATTTTTTCAACCTGCGCTTTACTGAGGTAATACTCCTGACAGTGCAGGTATTGCAGGCACACATTATGGTTTCACATGGTCTCCGATGAATTTTTAATGCGTGGAAAAATCAGATGAAATCTTATAAAAGGGGAGCCACAGCCGAACACAGGCTCCAGAAAGCCCCAAACCTGTCATTAACTGGGAATTCAAACAGCTACTTCATTTAGACAGGAATCGAGGAAGGCCGTGGTGCTTTGATGGAGTCCTGTTTTTCATTTTCTTCCCTCTCTTTTCTTTTTGCCTTTCCTTTTCTCTCCGTCTTGTGAGACTTCTGCCACGACACACAAACACCATCATTAAAGACTATTTTTCTCTTTCGTTGCGCTTTTTCTGTCTTTCCCTTACCTCGTAGTGTACAAGTATGAAATCGTGTTTCTTTATGGACCTGATGGAAAAGGTCACAGTTTCCTCTCTCTCTCTCTCTCTCTCTCTCTCTATCTCCACCTCTTTCTCTCTTTCTCTCTCTCTCTATCTCTCTCTAAATCTCCCTCTCTCTATCACAGCCGTGACTGATCTGATCACAGCGTACACTGTAACACATGTTTTGCGGGGTTGCGGACGGGCCTCTCTGGGTCCGCTGGGTGGGGTGGGGGCGGTGTTGGAGTGCTCCGGACGCAGGAGGCAGCAGAGGGGTGGCAGGCCGGGGAGGCCCATTCATCAGGCAGCTGAGCAGGATGACCAGTTGGTGGCTCTGCTCCGCTCTGCTCTACTCCCCTCTGCTCTGCTCTGCTCCCTCCGACAGGCCTGGAATAGCCTTTTGTTCAAACACCTTTAATAATTAAACACCTTGGCAGGCCCTCGGGGATGGTAAGATTGAAGACTTTCGCAGAGGAGGGGAGGAAGAACGGAGTGGAACGGGGGGGTGGAGGCTGGGGGTGAGGTGAAAAGAGTCCCCGGCTCCAGAATGAGCTAGAGCATTCTGAAAGTACAAAGATAGAGAGAGGGAGATAGGTAGACAGAGAGAGAGAGAGAGAGAGAGGACAAGGGGAGGGAGGAAGAGGAGGGAATGAGACAATGAGAGAGAGGTAAACAGAGAAAGAATGGAGACAGAGAGGGAGAGAGGGGGGTGAAGGACAGACAGGCTAAGAGAAAGAGGGAGGAAGAGAGAGAGAGGGAGAGAAGGACAGAGAAGCTAAGAGGAAAAGCTGCATCCCAGTCCTCCAAGATGCTTTTTCCACATGTGGACCTCTGATCCCTGGGTATGTTCTTACACGACTTACAGCATTACCACCAGCCTCCCGGGGGCAAATAATGACTAATTCTGCTCTCCTGAAAAAAAAAGTCAAATATATAAATAAAAGAGGCGAAGTGCAGGTTCGCTTATGAAGTGTACCTGAGAGAGAACAGCTGCAGTGAGGAGGGAGGGAGAGAGAGAGAGAAGAGGAGAGAGAGAGGAAGAGGAAAGGAGAACAGCTGCCCTGAAGATCAGACCCTCTTTGTCCTGAATCCCTCGTTTTCCTTTCTTTTGGCTTGTCTGTTTTTCGCACCACTCCAGAGAACTGTGTCTTTCTCCTCCTCCCTTTCTCCCCCTACTCTCTCTTTCTCTCTCTCTCTCTCTCTCTCTCTCTCTCTGTCTCTCCCCCCTCACTCTCTATCTCTCTTTCACTTTCTCTTATTCCTCCTGAACTGCCCTGCCTCTCCAGCACACCCCTCCTCCTCTCCTCTCCTCTCCTCTCCTCTCCTCTCCTCTCCTCTCCTCTCCTCTCCTCTCCTCTCCTCTCCTCTCCTTACCTAGAAGGAACTTGGCAGAGGCAGAGCTGTTCTCCTGTGCTCTGTGTGTGTATAATGGGAGGCGTGGGAGGGGAGAGTCGGAGGCTGGGTGGGTGGGTGGAAGGGTGGACTGCTATTCTTGCTATGCTCCGTAAACTTGCATATAAATGGGCCTTTATCTCCAGAGAGATTCATTTTGTGGAATGTCGACGAGCAGTTGGTCTCTCTGTCTTTCTCTCTCTCTCTCTCGCTCTCTCTCTCTCGCTCTCTATCCCGGTAAGCCTGGTTGTAGGTTTACAGCAAAAAAAAAGTGGTAAGTGGATTTGTCTCATCTGAGTAATTTTTTCAGTGAATGAAACAATAACTTGTTCGTGTTAGCAGCAAAGAAAACATAGCCATTTTTCGAGGGCACATTATGCCCAGTGTGAAGACTGTCGGTAAACAGTCAGCGCCATATTACTGGGAACAAATATTTATCGTGAAATCTACATGCAGGGGACCTGAATAAATGTTGATTTTGCACATATTTTAATAAAACAGAAATGTGATCAGACACACTCACAGACCACATGCGTGAACACACCCACACACACATTAACACAGCTCATCATGAAGCTGAATGTGACCTGAACGCATTTCAAATTAGATTTATGCTTTAGCTGTTAGCTTTACATAAATGATAGCTGATATTTAAAGCATTTACAAAACTATAAAACCTAATTCTTTTTGCTATTCCATTTTCAGCATGTGTGTGTGTGTGTGTGGATGTGTGTGACAGCAGAGGTTTGAGTTGGGCTAAATAGCACTGGTTGTGGTTATTAGTGAAGGCTGTGGTCATCTCCCTGTAAGAGAGGACATTCCTGTGGTACTGCGTGTGTGTGTGTGTGTGTGTGTGTGTGTGTGTGTGTGTGTGTGTGTGTGTGTGTGTAACGTGAAGGTGAGTCAGCAAAAGGCTCCAAACAGGCTAAATGCTCATGTACATTCTAAAGCTTGTCCTGACATTCAACATCATTTCATAGTGGCATGATGTGACAGCAACCCCCCCCCCCCAAACCACGCACACACACCTCTATCTATCGGTCTGCCTGTGTGTATCTGGCCATCTGTCTGGTTTATGTGTGGAGTGTTTGTGTGAATTACTGTCCTCGGGAATGTTGGGATTAAAACAAGACACAGTTAGACAAGTGCACAAAGATGCACTTTGAAATTAGCCTACTGTTGGGCATCATTATGACACATTTGGCTCATGCAGCCTCAACAACACTACAACAACCTACCCTGCTCTATTTTCATCAATGCAGCCATCACTATGGATACAAAACAACTGTTCAGCCCTCATTCATTAAGGATTATAATATTATATTTGTTTTTTTAATGGTGAAATAGAATTTGTTAATGGTTTTGAGTGGTTAATATAAAAATAAAAAGCAATTGCTAAGCCTGTTGATAGTCCACAGAAATACTGTCAGTATATGAAAGTAGTGTGAAAGCGATGCTATGCTTGTTTTTTTTTTAGGCTCCCCCTATGGGCCCGGATTGAATGTTCACTGCTAAATGTTCACTAGCCACTTAATTATCAAGCAACCAAGACCAAAAAGTCAAACAAACCCCTTTGCAAACAGTGCCTACTATAGTGAGAGCACAAACATGCATAGAAACAAAGAAATCATTCCAATGTTACTTGGGCGGCCAGGAAAATATTTATTTTTCCTTTAGTGAGTCATTTAACCATTTTTCTGACTCACGAAATTGATTCATTAGCTTCGGAAATGTTGCATAGTGTCGTTTTAACTAAGGTATGGTCCGTAGCTAATTGTTATGTCAGCTGTCATGTTCACCACCAACAATTCTATTGGTCATACAGAACTGGTGCTTCTATATTTAAACCTTTATTGGTTAATTGAGTTCCCTTCTGTAGTCCACATAAAACATAGCACTTAATTGGTTAGACAGTCATGGAGTTTGGGAAGGTGAGGTGGATGAGCTCAGGGTAAATGCCTGTAAGGAGAGTGTGACCACGCTCTCAGGTATGGCAGTCTCATCGGCTCAGAGACATGAGTCACAGTTGTGCTGACGCACTCCCACAGCGTATCAAATTTAGGTCAGTCTCTCTCGGAAGCAACTCCAGCAAGGTGGGGGCGAGTGCCTGGAACAGGAGCTTGCGCCTGTCATTCCAGTAATCTGGCCTGGAATCTCTAATCTCCGGACAGATGTTTTGCACAGTTAGAAAATCGTATTATGTCAGGCAGGGATGGGGGTGGGGGTGGGGGTGGGGGTGGGGGTGGGGGGACGCCAAGCCACCTGTGCCCTCAGGGTCATGTCCGTGAAGAGTCGTTGGCAGTGCAGAGCCAGAGCAATCATTTCCAACAACAGACTTAACGTGCTACATGTGTGTGCTTGTGTGTGTCTGTGTGTGTGTGTGTGTGTGTGTGTGTGTGTGTGTGTGTGTGTATGACTTTGTGTATATGGCTTTCTGTATGAGTCTGTGGGTATGTGCCTGTGTATTAGTCTGTGTGGGTGTGTGTCTGTGTGTGTGTCTTTATGTGTGTATTGTCAGATTAGTATTGGCAGAGCAGGTTTTGATGGTACCTGGTACCTTTCATAGTACCAACTGCATCTTTCATTTTGTGGTCTTTATTTTTTTTTCTGCTTAGATAACCTGTTTACTTTTATTTTATTCATTTGTTAAGCTGTTTTGATGACAACGAATTCCCCAACTGGGATCTGTGAAAAGCATTCAGTCCAACACAGCTGCTGATTTAGGAATATCTTAGACTCAAATCTGGACTTGATTTGTGCCGGTTCTGGTTTTGGACCAATTTTGAAGTGAACTGATATCAGAGTGGGATTTCCTCTTTGTAAAAGGTACCCTTAGATAGAAACACACACTTACAGAAGCAGAGCTTTCCTGATATAATAAGACCTCTTTGACATGAATATTCATCACTGAAATTGTACAACTGTTGTGTCGGCAGTAACGTATAATTAAATCATTAGAGCGACAAAATAATAATGCAATGAAAACATCATTGTGGATGGGAAAAAAGAGGAGGGCAAGGAAACGGAAACAAACCTTGAACTTGTTAGTTAGAAAAAAAGTAAAGACAGATCATAGATACTGGTTCAAGGGAAATACAAACATTTTTGTGGAATTGGATAATTATAGCCCAGCATATGCAAATCATTTGATGTTTGCAGAGTAATTTACATTCCTCTGCGATATGCATTTTTCGGTCCATTCGAAATTATAGGTTGTACATTGCCATGTCTGTGCTGTAATTCTCAATCCACCCCCACCCCTCCACCCTCCTTGTGCAGTATAATTGAAAGTGCTGGACTCCTTGCCAGTGCTTTGGTAGCCCCTTTCTGACAGCTCAGCTCCGGCTGTTATGTCAGTGAGATAATAACGTCCAACTTCGACTTTTGTAAAAAAAAATATTTGCGTGAATGAGTGTTTGTGTGTGTGTGTGTGTGTGTGTGTGTTGGGGGGGGGGGGGGGGTGCGGTGGTGACTATATGTTTGGGATATGTGCAGGGATTTGTTTCGTAGTGTCTTGTGCGGGTAGGGCCGTTCCGTTTGCTCTCTCTGCTGCCGATTAGGTGATAAGGTGCTTAGCCAGGCAATACTCTACCAACAGCTTTGGGCATATACCAGCAAAAATGAGTAAAAAAATGATAATGAAAATAAAACACAGTGGCGTGTGGCAAGCCAGAGTGGGTGGGTGCGCTGTGCCAAGAGACGCTTACCTATAAATGCGGACGCTTTAAAATACATCATGCTCAATAAGCTGAGTGCTACAGACGATCCGTCTGTGTCTGTGCTTGGCAGTCACTACTCTTGCAATCATTTCTGGACATTTTTCCCTTTTTTCATTTTTTGTGAAATGTTATTTCATTATGATCACTTAGGTGATTCAAGCTTCAGGAATTCTCCTTGTATGCTTTCTCTTCTTAGTCAGTTGTGTGTGTGTGTTGGGCTGGGCTGTTAAGCCATGTTCTACTGGCTGAAAGTTCTAACAGTGCAAAAGTCATAAAACAGTATCTGATGTGTGTGTGAGTGTGTGTGTAGGGAAGAGAGACAGACAGACAGAGTTCACATCTTAGCGGATGAAGTGTGTGTGTGTGTGTGTGTGTGTGTGTGTGTATGTGTGAAGTTTGAGTGTTTAGATATGAGTAAGTGTGTGTGTGTGTGTGTGTGTGTGTATGTGTGTGTGTGTGTGTGTGTGTGTGTGTGTGTGTGTGTGTGATATGAAATATGAAAGAAAGGACACATCTGTCAGAGCCCAAGCAAACTCTACTCAGATTAGGCTAAGCATCCTTAGCGCACAGTGCAGACTTCTCTCCTGGCTTAGGTAGACGGTTTATGCCAAGCTTTTTATACTGATCTAAGGAGAGGCCGGTGAGGTGTGTGTGTGTGTGTGTGTGTGCCTGTGAGCACTTGTGGGTGTGTACTTTCCAGTTTATGTGTGTTTTGAGCATTATGTGTAAGCGTATTATGTGTATTTAAGTAAGTGTGTGTGTGTGCATGTGAGGCCTAGTCAGGATATAGGTATATAGGATATATCATTTATGCACAAGTTTGAGTGTTTAGACATGAGTAAGTGGTTGTGTGTGTGTGAAGTTTGAGTGTTTAGATATGAGTAAGTGGTTGTGTGTGTGTGTGTGTGTGTGTGTGTGTGTGTATGTGTGTGTGTGTGTGTGTGTGTGCGTGTGCGTGTGTGTGTGTGTGTGTGTGTGTGTGTGTGTGTGTGCATGTGTGTGTTAATGGCTTATATGAGAAACTCGATAAGCCATGCTGTTTGTATTTGATATTAGTTTAGCAGTGACCACTCCTTCCTCCATTCTTGTATTGTCAGCCTGCCACTGCTCTTAGGAAATGATGAGAAAGGCCTTGGCAATTCAAAACACTGTGGCAAAGAAATAAACTAATTAAATGCAAATGCAACCTTTCCCCCTGACTCTGGTGTCCAGCCATATCCACACTCTTTTGTTTGTGTTAAGTAAATCTTTACTTTGCGCTTCGTTTCAGGAAACTGCCATATCACCCTCCCGCTATGTTGGTCCCAGACCATGAGGATGCTAATTTTAAGTGACAAAAATTACACATGAGGGAATCTCTGCCTGGGATGTATGGGTGAAATGCAGCTCAACACACACACACACACACACACACACACACACACGTACCCACACATGCATGCACGCACACACACACACACACACACACACACACACACACACACACACACACACACACACATACATGTGTGTGTCTTTCTAGACCACAGCACCCTATACACCAACATCTTTCACAAGTGGAGCATTTGGAGGAGGAACCTAAGCCGCACCAAGGCCCAGGAGGGCCAGGAGAGTGGGACACACCCTACCGTAAAGACCTCTGCTGGTCAGAGTGGGCTGGAGGGTTCAGCAGCAGACGGGGCCTCTGTGTTTGCTCAAGCGTCTACGCTCTTGCCCAGACTTCTCGACTTAGCGTTGCAGTTTTTTTTTCTTTTCTTTTTTTCCCTTCCCAAGCTGTCGTGACTTCCTGCGGAGACTCGTATTTTTGGATGCGCTCAGGGAATACCCTGGGTTCCGAGTCCCAGCTTTTTCGGCACATTGCTGTGGTGTGCGCACCACAAACGGGGGAAAAAAATTGAAAGCAAAACATAACCTTGTTTGATGTTTACAGTTGTCTGAGTGCCTTAGCGTCCACAGCGAGGTGTTGGGAATTGTGTGTTTTGCCATAACACATTGTGGTGGATTTGGCACAGTCAGAGTTCGAGAGCCTGTGGATTCCAACCATATACTTTTCAGCTGCTAATTGACTGCACTCAGACAATGCATGATGAACATAAAAATGTACCAAACCTTTTGTTCAAGGAAATATATTTGTCCTGGTGTTTTTATAAATTAGTATTCTACTCTGGCATGGCCTGCCGTCTTGTTTTTTACCCAGATGAACCATCTTGTTGCTTAAGATGAATACAGGATACAGCCTGACTCTGGTCAGATGAACTCTGGGTATTTGTAGTTAAGAACACGTTATCACTTTATCATGCCATTGAAATGCACCGCTGCTCTGTGGCACATGAAGGCCGGTTTTGTACCAAAAATGAAGGCCTGTTTTGGGATTGTAAAAGAGTTCTGTGCCATATAAAAGTTCTGGGCCAAATCAAAGCTGATTCTGGGCCAGGTGCGTAGTGAAGTCAGCTACTACTGAGCCCCAACAGGCTCCTCAGCTAAAGAATCATCTGTGTGGAGTGCTGCAGAGGCCTCTGAGTTAGACTAGTGTATGTGAGAGGACAAGATCCAGCTTTTTATACTTCATTTATCTTGTTGTGTGTGTGTGTGTCTCTGTGTGCATGTGTGTGTGGCGATCCCCGAGCTCCCACCACAGCACAGGTGGAGTGGGTGTGGAGGCCTCTTTGTCGTCAAGCGAGACAAAATGAACCTCTCAGGGATAAGAGGTAGTCTCTAGTCAAAACGGACGGGTGAGTGGGAGCACGGCTGTGCAACAGCTTATGAAAAAGTGTGTTTGTGTGTGTGTGTGTCTGTGTGTGCATGTGTGTGTGTGTGTGCATGTGTTCGCCTGCAGGTTTCACAGCACTCATGCTAATTTGTGCAGATTTCTGCAGCATTCGTCTACTTCAAGACAACATGTGTGCAACAATTGTTGAGCTGAATGCCAGACAGATGGGTTATATTTTCATCGCCACACATCAAAACCAAGGCTTTCCACAGATAAGTCCCATCAATGCACTGAACGACTGACACACACACACACACACACACACATACACACACAATACATCTTGAAAATCACAATCATAATCTCAAAGGATCCTCTAAGCTTTGAGACACATTTGTCCTTATAGAGGTATATCTGAGCCGAAGGCTGCCTTTCCTTTTCCCTGCCTGTGAGCAGTTTATTTTCTGAAGTAAGACATTCGTGGCATTCTTGCCTATTTTAGTTTGGGCTTAGGTTTCAAGGGTAATAGCACTCTGTAGGTGTAGACTTGGGCCTGATACGCTGCCAGAGCAAAGATTCTCATCCCCAGAAACTTGGCTCCTGCCTGTCTGGTAATGTTCCCTCTCCTGCCATACAATTTTGAGCTGTGGTCCCGCCGAATATTGCACGTTGGCTTGGCCCAGCTCTATGTAAACCTGCGCAGAATTAACAGTGCTTATTTGAGGTCTACCTTAATCAAACACATACCAGATGAAAGCAAACAAATAAAGGCTCAATGAGAACGTGTATAAATAATAGAAAGTCAAACAATTTTGAGTTTTAGCACGAGTAGGGGATTGATTGAGTGCATGTCAGAATTACATAGTGGACGAACAGCGGGGGTGCGTGTTGTTGCAGAAGAAACTCAGCGATTCTCATGCCCAGTGAAAGACGGTATAATAAAGAGCCACGTGTTTTTGCAGATCCTACAAATAGCCATGCATCATCCTCACCGAGGAATGAGGCCCCGCTAAAGTCGTTCCTGAATTAAAATCTTAGGTCACTGTCATCGATCACAATATTGTCGGATGATGGTGATTCGGGCTGCGTTTTCACCTGCTCGTCCGTGATGGTGCATACACATTTCTCGTTGCATATTTTAAAGGATGGGTTTCCTCCCACAAAGTTTGAGTTCAATTACATTTCTAAAACAGCAATCATTACCTCTGCTGCTATCCTACCCATGTTTCAATTAATATTCAAATTATGCATAACATTTTGTATGCAAATAGCTAATATATTTGGGATTAGGTATATTGCAGTTAAATCTGTCTCCATGCACAGTGCTACCTTGCTTGCCCTTAATAAGCTGTTTTCCTGCCGGTGTTCTTTTTAACTTATTATAATACCACTGGCTCTGGCACAAGAATCACACTTCCTTAATGTTATTTCTGGCAATTAGTTGAGAGGAGGAAATGTAGACCCGCGAGTTAATTTACACAGACACAGACCCGAACACACGTATAATGCAAAACAGAACAAGTAAACACAGCCATCCCACTTTCACGACCACACCGAAGTCAGTCAAGTGTTTCAAATCTAATTTGAATATATGAATGTTTGCTTTGTCTGTTTTGCTAAAACTGAC
Organism: Coilia nasus; assembly: GCA_027475355.1. Classification (NCBI taxonomy): domain Eukaryota; kingdom Metazoa; phylum Chordata; class Actinopteri; order Clupeiformes; family Engraulidae; genus Coilia; species Coilia nasus. The sequence continues at coordinate 27,710,435 of CM050220.1, read as the reverse complement.
TTTGCCACGTTGGAACAAATTGAAAATACCAGCCAAACAACAGCACGCGGCAAGTGGTCATGGATAGGGAAAGGAAGTCATCTGGGAGCAAAGCATCATGGGATTTCACACAGACATACACGCTTACACACACACACACACATACACACAGACACACTTACTTATGCACAATATCAGTGAAAGTGAGCCTGTCTCAGGGTACTCTCAATTTATCTTCCCTGGACGTCTCCCCCCCCCCCCCCCCTTCTCTTCCCCTCTCTGTCCTCCAGGGACTTCAATTAGACAATTACCTGGATCCCTCTCTGCCGTCCTCCTAATCCCCCTCCCTTCAAACAGAATGATAAACCACCAGTTAATATTCCAGTGATCTATAAAGTCCCCTGCCATAAAACCTGAGTGTGGCGGAGTGTCTATGTGCAAGTGTGTCTGTGTGTGTGTGTGCGTGTGTGTGTGTGTTTGTATGTGTTGGGGGTGGGAGTGTAACATGGCGATAATAGCCGTAAATAAAGGGGCTTACACCTGTACAGAGAGCCCCCATCCGTGGCTGTCCTGTCAGAATGGGGATACAAGATAGAAGGGGGTGGGGGTGGGGGGGGGGGGGGGGTAGCTAGGGGGGGTTCTCCTGGAGGAGTGTGTTGCTGACAGTTGTAAACGCCATGGCTAGGAGGAAAAAAAACTGTGAGCGCTGTTAATGGATAGGTTTATTTTAAAGCATGCCATCTGCTATCAATCACTGAGAGAGTATGGGAAACAAGTTAGGCCCAAGCTCCTCTTCCCATCTTTGTGCCATTTGGGGGAAGAAAGAGAGAGAGGGAGAGAGAGAGAGACAGAGAGAGAGAGAGAGAGAGAGAGAGAGAGAAGGCTATAGAAGGGAAGAAAAATGTTTGTGTGTGAGGAGTGAGTGAGAGAGAGCAGGAGGGGAGAGACAGACAGAGAGAGAGTAAGAGACATTGTAAGACTGAAAAGACAGACAGGAAGCAGGGAAGAAAAACGGCAGCGAACGTCAGACACAGGGAGAGAGTGACAGAGGGCAGGGGGGAGAAGAGAAGAAAAGGGGATGAAGGCACACGGGAAAGGCAGCATCTCTCCCCTGGAGAATAAAACATCAAACCCTCTCAGTAGCTCCAGCCACAATAATAAAAACGCCTCGGCTTAAAGGTGACATTCCCAATTTACGATTATTTGTGTCTATAAAGTGTATTCCTGGGCCCCTGCCTCATTCTCCCTGTCTGCAGACAAGAACAATGCATTAAGAATGCCCGGTGTAAATGGAAACCCTATCCGCCTTTATTAAAGCCACCGCCACTACCTGGCTCTTTCAATTTGGCTACTTGACCTCCAAGGAGACGTTTACTTTTTTCCCTGCTCTTTTTTCTCATTTTTCTTCTTTTTTTTATCCCCCTCCCTCTTCCCCCCTTCCTTATTCGTCCTTCTCCTTGCTGTGTTTGTTTGTTGTGTTTGTTCAGCATGTTTATATGTTGTGTTTGGTCGGTGTGTGCTTTGACGGGTGTCCAGGGTGACCAGGGGCGAGACCAGGTGGGCCGAGGCTCAGGATGGGATTAGACAGGGACAAAGGGATGGGAAAAGAAATACCCTCTTTACAGCCTCTCAGTCACACACACACATACACATACACAAACACACACACACACACACACTCTGAGGCAGCAAAACGAGGTGGTAAAGATTACTTCATGGGTAATATCTAGCTGTGGAATGTCACCTCCCCTTCTCTCCAGTGACTCGTCCCAATGCTGCCGGGCTCTATTGGAGACGAGTATCAGTTCTTCACACCATAAATGGTTATGAACAAGTGTATTTGTCCAGTGCCCTCCCCAGCAGAGCTGAGAAAACACCCTCTGCCAGGGAGAAAGGCTTGTCTAGTGTTCATGCAGGACACACTTGTAGTGCATCTTAAATGTTAATCAATTATAGTGTAAACCCAGGTACTATGGGGTTGATAAATGTACTGGAACTTACTGTTAGCTGTAAAAAAAATAAAAATATAAATAAATCCGGAATGAATTTATTAGAGGTTATTTCTTATTGTGAACATCCATGTTTGAGTAGCTGGATGCATTTGTGGATGCATGTTTACAAATGAAGTGCAGCACTATATTTCATTGCCATTGTCTTTCACATGCCCTCGTGTTTGAGGAGAAGAGATCTGAAATATTTATCACAAATGTCCCTAATTTTGTTAAAACCCCTGTGTGTGTGTGCCTAGAACGCTGCTTCCATTTTTTTTTGTTATGTGAGCACTTTCGATGGCGCATGAGCCTCAATGTGAAAATAATTAGCGGGCTGGTTGCGGCGAGGGTGTTTGATGTGGCAGCAGACCTGTGTGGGGCAGGGTGACTGGGCCAGTTTTTGTTTCTTATTTTACTTCCAGGGTCCCATGCAAAGCAGTGTGGGAACCACGCGGTTGGCTAATCAGCAACAAATGTCCTTTCCCTGGGGTAATACCCCCCCCCCCCCTCTCTTTCTATCTCTCTCTCTCCTTTTTTCTTTCTCTAGCTCTCTCTCTCCCTCTATCTCTCTCTCCCTCTCTCTCTCTTCCTCTCTCTTTCTGAAGCAGTGGATTAAGCATGTCAGAGGGTCCCCTACTTTCTATCTTTAAGTTAGAGGGGTATTATCAGTAGAAATGTGGCTAATTAAATGCACAGTGTCTTTGCAGCACATTTTGCCTTGTGTAGGACGGTCTGGAATGCACAGAATTGGGCTATTGTTGCTTTAAGATGAGTCTTTGATTTTAAAAGTAAATGAAATCCCTCCAATAAAGGACTAATGACACTAAAGCTGCACCAGGCCCTATCTCAAAAGGGCCAGGGAGAGGAGAGGAGACGATAATGATGGAGACTCGACTCACAGACTACGATCTATGCCACCTAATTCCATTTATCAAATAAACAAAAATCCCTCAAAATACGAATATTTAATTCCAATCCTGTTCCTTTCAACATTAAGAGTGCTGTGTGTTTGTTGTGTGAGCTTGAAGGACTGTTTGCATTAGTGGCATCCCAGTGTCAGAATTTGGAAACTCTTCTGTGTGTTCAGTCACCATCATACACTTTTCAGACAGCCGTGATTGTAGTCTTTTTCCTTTCATTGCCAATATTGCTGGGAAAACAAAGTAAACTGTAGGCGAACTCATAAGCACATGCTCACTGTTATGTCCTAAGCAAAGCAAAGCTACATTGCTATTAGTGCTAATATACTGTTTGCCCTGTGATCAGGCTGTGTAGGAGCAGCAGTGAAGTATGATGTGCATACTGGCTCAGCACAAACGGAAAATGATGAAGATGAGGAAATAAGAAAGAGGGGGAGCGGAGAGAGACGTTTTTTATTCAGTCCGTCGGCATGCCGTTTATACACAACCACAGTACCTGTGGCTTCCCCACGCTAGGCTAATTAACCTTTGTTGGGCAGTTGAGGCGACTTGGACACTGAGGCTGTCCGTCATTAGCGTACCGGGGTGTTCTCACCAAGCACAGGGCCTCGGCAGCACATGAAAGGAGATTGAGCAACAAAGCCAGCAGTGAGGAGGTGTAGTGTTCGTGTTTTAGCATTAGCATTCAGTGTTTAGCATGTACCAAGGCCAGACCCTGAGCTTTTGAACCATACACACTATCTTTCTCTGTCTCTCTCTCTCTCTCTCTCTCTCTCTCTCTCTCCCTCTTTCTCTATCTCTCTCTCTTTCTGTCTCTCTCTCACACACACTACAGTGTTGATTAGGAGTCGGACGGTGAGTGGCAGTCAGTTGAGGCTAATGAGACTCCAGTGTGGAGGCCAAACCAGGGTATTACAGCAATGGTTTTAGAGGTGTGTGTATGTGTGCACATGTGTGCGTGCGTGTGTGTGTGTGTGTGTATGTATGTGTGTGTCTGTGTTTGTGAGAGAAACAACAACAGAGTTTGTGTGTTTGGAGTAGTGTTCTACGTACTGTACTATTATAGTTTAAGACTGTTAGATGCAGAGTTGAGCCTATTCTGAGTGTATGTATGAAGAAATAGATGTGGCATTGGGGGTTGAAAAGCAAATGACAAAGTCAACTTAGGGAATTTTGACTGACAAGTTCAACCAAAGCACTCATGAATGCAGAGGGAAGCATAAGTCATTAGGACGAGTGAGAGACAGAGAGAGAGAGAGGGGGAGAGACAGGGAGAGAGAGAGAGAGCGACGGCCATGACCAATGGGCCATGCCAGGCCTGCTTTGCATGTCTAAATCCCAATGCGGATGCTGGCAGGCATAGCGGACATGGCAAAAGGGGTCTCGGGTGACAACTGAGAGCCTCGCGGTGACAAACCCATGCCACGCATGATCACTCTGTCGAGGGTCATCGCAGAAAGCAAACCCAAAAAGAAAACGACGAGAGTTCCGGCGCTAACCTTTCCTTCCCATGCGCCTCATAGAGTACCTCAGAGGGGCCGTTCATCTGCTACAGTAAAAATCACAGCATGACATGAAGAGCAAGGGAACTGCGAGCACACAGCTTTAATTGTTGTGTATTCAGCGAGGGCTGAGGGCTTTCTCATGCCTGGAGTCATATTATCATGGCACATATATTAATTAAGGGCCCAGCCAAACCCCACAAGCCTTGTCATTTTTGACATATGGTGAATGACAGGATGTTTCCCCCGTCTCACCAAACGACAAAAGTTTTATTGAGTCAATATGTGTGAAAAAGCGCCACACAAAAGCGTCTCCGCAGGCGCTGTCTCATCGGCCCCCAGGCAACTCCCCACCGCTCCCGGCAAGAGTCTTCCTGCCTTCCCATACACCCCCACCACCCATCCATTTAAGCACTGTTTGTTTGGTTACCATGACTGGAAAACCACAATAAGTAAATATCAACAACAACAACAACAAATGGCAGCTAGCATCGCAAAATCATACAGGAAGCCGTGGGGTGCGCTGCTTCTTAGTGACGGACACAGCCTCGGAGAAAAATGTCCGTGGAGGCCCTCCACAGCTACACTGGTCCATGCCAAGCGGACGCTGACCTAGGCTCTACGAGGGAGACGCTATGGCAACCCCTGGGAGAAGCGGATGCAAGCGTCTCACTGTATCGCCATCGGGGAATATTAATAACGGTTCTTGGCATATTTTTATGCTGCTACATAAACAGCAGTACGCTCCCACCGAGCACTGTGGTGCGGGGCCAGGGTAAAATAGTGTTTGTGAAGAGGAGCGAGGGCTCGCCTGCCTCGCTTCGCCTCGCTTCTCCTGTGCCACGTATCAGTGCTGTATCAATAATAAAGCTATGTGATTGTAGTGTAAATTATTACACAGGAGGATTGGGAGCACAATATAGAGTGACTGCTCCAAATCCATCTTATTATACTGTGAAGTGCTTTGCAGGTCTTGGAATTAATTTGCCAGTCCTATTTCATGTTTTCTTGTTACCTTAAAGGGACCGTGGTGTTTGTTGGCGTTATCTGCCTCTTTTATCTCTCTCTCCCTGTGCTGTGAGTAAATTATCAGCAAGCTTTAATCTCTGACACCAGCTCAAATAATTGGAGAGAAAGACCCAGTGTGCCTTTTCTCTTTCTCTGTCACACTTTTTTTTTAGTAAATTGGAAGGATGCTTTGCTGTTGGAGTGTTCCAATATTTGCATATAAATCCCAAAAAATTAGTAATTTCTTCTGAAGCTAAATTAGCAATCATCATGATTCTTGCCCATAGTCATGTTGAAATTGCACCAATAATTTTTGAAACAAATGGTAGACAACTATGTGCATAATTAAGGAGAGAAAGCCCCTACGATTTTATTTACCTCAGCTAATTTATAATGGCAACAAAAGAAAATAAACCTAATAAATAATGAATACGATAGTGATTATTCTGTTTTGAATTTGCATAATTATTGTTTTCTTAGAAGCATCTGTTGAAATAGCAATCCTTTCTTTGTGTTGAAACTATGCTGCCATACCTTTCTCCTCTATGGTCCAGAATTACACAAATGAAGAAACTGCAGGATGTAATGGCTGCGTGAAACCAAACTCATTTATTATTAATATTCAGACTATGACATACTTTATGGCTTTATTGTACAGTACGGTTATGAATGTCCAATCAAGTCTGTTTACAAGGGCCTTGCCGGGGCTCCGACATTTCAGTATATTGCGCTGGAATTTGGAGACCCCGACGACAAGCTGCCATAGCTGTTCATTTGAAACAGTGCAGCTCTAAACATAGAGAGAGAGAGAGAGAGAGAGAGAGAGAGAGAGAGAGAGAGAGAGAGAGAGAGAGAGAGAGCACTGGTTGTTGTGTAGCAGAGCCAACACTTTATTTCCAAAGAAAATATTAACCAGGTGACTTGTCATAAACCTCCTACACTGACCTTTTAATGCTTCAGTCATTGATTGCGTACCATGGTACACGCTCCCCATCCCAAAGTGATAGATTATTTAATTAACTATTGACCTTTCCACCAGGCCCATTTGTCGATGGAAATGCTTTTATGACAGCAGTGCATTTAGGAAGGAGGGATGCTGAGTTTTGATTTTTGGATTTACTGTTTGCATTATTATTTCTCTCTCTCTCTCCCTCTCTCTTTCTCCACCTCTCTCACTCTCTTTTTCTCTCTCAGTTGATGACTTTTGATTTACATTCTAATATTATGATGAAGTTTGGCCCTGTTCGCATGGAGAAATGCGTGGAAAAACTACTGTAACCTCGTGAAGGCAGTGTGCATGACTACATCTTGGCAAGCAGTGCTCCCCTTTCCAGATTTATCCTACAGCGTGTCCTTAAGTCCCACATATTTCACAGGCACTGGAGTATGTTAATGCATCATGACGGTCCGCGCGGCACTTAGAGATGTGCATTTGCGCCGCTTTGTTGAAGTACGAGTGCGTGTCAGCGATTTATAGAGACTATTCATCCAGGCCATATTTGCCATTTTTTTGCTAAATTGCTCTTACCTGAAACAGCTTAGCAGTATGTCTAGGCAGTTTGTGACGTGTGGTCTCTACAGGCTATGAGAGAAGAAAATAGAGAGATACTGAGACATACTGCGCTCAAGGACCACACAGCATACACTACAGTACATCTTACAAGCAATTCTACCAGACTGACTGGAGGGCACAGGATACATATGATGTTCTTGTGTATTCATACCAACTTGAAGCTCATATTCACAAGGCTTTGCTTGGTTGATGTTGTTCTTGTCTCTATCAGATCTTAATGGTCGATTCGCCTGTATTGTCCTTTATTGCCTAACTTGTTGTAGGTTATGTAAGATCTGGCCAAGATCACTGGGAGAGAGGACCACCAGACTACCTGCTGATTGTGGAATTTATGTGGGCCAGATCCGATGAACACTTGTCAAAACATTTAGACTCCACACACCTGGACATAGCAACCGCATTCCTTACTTGTGATACACCAGCAAGGTCCAGGTCTCACATCTCATGATTTTTTTTCCTTCCGTCCTCTACCCTTTTCCCGGAGATAAATGAAACAACTCCTATTCCTCTTTCTGACATCACATTTCAGCTTCAGCATTAATATTCATTACTCCCCTTTTTGTAGGTGTACACACTCCTGCGGTGCAGCCAAAACACACTACCCCGGGCCAGGGAACACACTGCGCTGTGCTGCAACTGAGGGCTATGGGTGTGTGTGTGTGTGTGTGTGTGTGTGTGTGTGTGTGTGTGTGTGTGTGTGTGTGTGTGTGTGTGCGTGTGTGTATGTGTGTGTATGTGTGTGTGTGTGTGTGTGTATGCATGTGTGTATGTGTGTGTGTGTGGTGTGTGTGTGTGTGGCTAGAAGCCATTTTCCTGTCCTCCCTTCCTCTGCTCTCTGAGGGCAACATCTTCCTCCTGTCCTCATTGTTAAAGAGGATGTGACAAAGAGAGATATCTGTGTTGTAAATATTTAATAACTTTGCTGACTTATTCATGTTAGATGTGCGTCTCCCTCGCTAACTCTCCTCCATACCTGTCACTTCAGCCAGCCTGCTACTCCGCAGCGACGGGGAAAAAAAAGGAACAGAAAAAAGAACGAATGAAAGGAGGAAAAAAAAGAAATCTCAGCCTCAGAAAGGAAGTAATAACTTTGCTTTCACGGGAGACATCTTGATCACGTTAAGCGATATTACAGGAGGCCGGGCCACGAGGACACGGACGGTGGTGGCGGCGGTGCTGATATTATGATAGATATCTATTAGGATGTGCACCTCTTAAATATCATGTGCACTAACAGTTTTGACAGAAGCTGCACTCCACACCTTCAGCCCTACCCCCACAGTCCTCACCACACACACAACACACGCATTCACACACCTACATACACACACACACAGACGCAGAAACAGACACGAGCGTCTTGTCAATGTCAAACGGAGGGTGCTTGGGAAGGGGAGAGGTGGGGAGGGGCTGGGGCTGAGTGGCAGCACGGGCTGGTTCGCAATTACACATGAGGGGGAACGGTGTCTATTTGTGGGGGTTTGATGCGATGTATCCGACGGCAACCGGGGAGTTCAGTGTCAGAGCGCCACTTGAAAAGGGAGCCACCCCTCTCGCCCTAGTGACAAGCTGTCCCCCCCCCCTCACACCCCACCCCCCGACATTGACTGACTCATCTAATCAATTCGACTTGTCTGCGAAGTGGCTCAGAATCTGCTGTCGCTCTGGCAGACTGACAGGACATCATAACTTGCTAATCCAACTTTCACCATCTTCTCTCTCTCTCTCAGTCTCTGTCTCTGTCCATCTCTTCCCTATGTTGGTCTTTGCAGCGTAGAGAGGCTTACTAGGATTTTAAACAGTGTAGATAACAGCATGTAGTTACAGGCACGTATGATTTGGTAAAAATATCTAACTGAAATTGTTGACCCATACTGTGATGTGGGTCACACTTTATTTTACAGATCCCACAGTGTATCTACACCATGAAGTATAATAAACTTTGTAACAACATATAACATTTTGTGCTTACACTGTACCTTTGGTAGGGTAATGGTTAAGATTAAGGGTAGTGTAACTAATAAGAACAGTGTAAATATGTAATGCTATATGCAAATACACTGTTACCATAAAGGGATGGTTAAAATAAAATGTTACTGTGACTTGATGTGTAATAGAAGTTTTGAGAGTCAAGCTTTTGTTCAATATTCCAAATTTTGCTATGATTTGGTTTAGCCTTCCCCTGATTGGTAAGCAAGCCTAGTGCATGAGAATCACTGCACTCCTTATAGGCGAGCTTCACTGTGTGTCATTCAAGGAGGATGACATGAATATAAAAACATAAATGAAACAAGATTACACACTGGCACAATGGTAAGCTGCCGGATTAGCTGTAGCATTTGTGATTAGCTAACTGAGTTTGTTTAATTTGCAAGTTTGATTTGAAAACAGTGCAGCCCTTGTGTGTACCAGGCCACCACTGCGCTACTTGGATAACAATATATTGTCTGAGAAGGTGGAGAGAGAGCATTACAAGCTGGACCAGAGAACACATTAGATTCAATTGGGCAATGAAAGAACAGGAGAACATGGGACATCA
>CM050220.1:27683423-27690923 GCA_027475355.1 Coilia nasus | reverse complement strand
CATACATACACACATATACACACACACACACACACACACAGTCTCACCCTGCTTGTGGCGAGTCTCATGGGGCTATGGCTCAGTGTGACTCTGATAGTGTTCTCAGTAGCTAAAGGGCCGCCTTTTCCGCTCGCCTCTGTGCCTGCTGTAGTCCCCTTGTGCCGGGACCCTTTCAACCCAGGCAAACATCTCCAGGCCTGACACCCTAGCCTGGGCAACAAGCTGCCACAGGTGAACGGCCATGCTTTGAGCTGCTCCCCGCTTATGTGGTGGGCCCCTGAACAGAGCCGTGCATTACCACAGTATATTTTCCCTTGTCAGACCTCACACACACTCTTTTGAATGCTCCGGAAGTGGTTCTGTGTGTTTGTGTGTGTAAGTGTGGGTGTATTTATGTGTGTGTGTGGAGGACTTTGCTGAAGGTTATTGAATGGGATTTGGAGATCAGATGAAAGCAATGAAGGTGTTTAGAAATGTGAACTTCAAAAGGGTCTTCATGAATCAGGAACAAATCAGGTGTTGCACTGATTGTTATGTTTTAGATAATATGTCTTGGGATATCTTTTCTCATTCTGTACATGACAGGCTAGGTCCTGCTCTGTGTGTCTTTGAACCTTGCCTTTAACTAAAACAGCATCCTGCTGTGTTCAGCACATACAGGTAGAGAAATTGAAGCCTTAACTAACAGTAGCAGGAGACCTCAACGTCTGTAGCTAGCGTAAAAGGGCAGGATCAAAACCCTGAAGCGTTTGGAGCGACGAAACAAGCAAGCTGATAAACAGGCACAACATGACACACACCACCGAGAAACAGAACACAGCACACCACAGCACACCACACCATGCAGTACCAGGGAGAGATTACACGCAATCCCCCAACCCCCCGTACTTATTTTCAAAATGAAAGGGTGTTTTTTTCTCCTTCTCTTCCTCAGCCACATAAAATTAGATATTTCCCCAGGGTTTCCACCTCGTTAGCAAGCTGGGTGGACAGAAAAAGCAGTGAGCTGAGTTGGTAAAGGAAATCTATTTATTTGCACACACAACACATGGCACTCACACACACACACACACACACACACACACACACACACACACACACACACACACACACACACACACACACACACACACACACACACACAAGAACTCACACATGTGCGCACACACACACAAATACATACACAGACCCTTGTTTAAAGGCTGAGGTGGGAACACATCATTGCATTAAAATGTCACTGATGCCAGAGCAAGTCCAGTGTGGAGGTTATAAATGCAGTGTTCCACTAGAGCAGACTTTACAGTCTTTACAGTCTTACAGAAATCTTTCCAGCTGCGGTTCACTCTCCTTTCAAAAGCGAGGGATGGTAGAGATGCGGACAGAAAAAAAAGAGCTGTACTCCAAAAACAACGCAAGAGGAAGAGAAAGACAGGGACAGAGATACAGAGAGAGAAGGAGAGAAAAAAAAGGAATCGAGGAAGGGAGTGTCGTTCTCACGGTCAGAGCGATTGCCATCTCCCTCTTCTGATTGATTGGTGACATCAGCTGGCGTTTTCCTTACATAAGTGGTTGGCAGGGAGGAGGTTGAGAAGGCTGGGTGTGTGTGTGAGAGTGTGTGTGCGCGTGTCTGTATGTGTGTGTGTGTACTTGCATGTGTGTATGTGTGTTTGTGTGATTGTGTGTGTGTGTGTGTGTGTGTGTGTGTGTGTGTGTGTTTTGGGGGGGTTAGGCTCTCTCTTAAATCTAACGCTTAAATAATGTTCCTTTGGCAGCTCGACGCGCAATTGTAGGCCCGGGCGTCATGGCGCCACCTCAAATACTCCGCTGTGGTCAGGCCCTGTTCTCCTCACATGGTATTAATTTCTGGCCAGTGGAGTTGCTCCGCGGCACCGTCTCCGCATCCAAGGATGGAGGATGAGTGTTCTTCCACAATTAAGGTCACAATTAGGGGGTGGGTGGGTCTTCGAAACGAGGAGGGTTGGGATGGGGGGTGTGGGGTTGAATGGGGGAAGGGGGGTTGACATGAAGATCAAATGGCCTTGTCGGAGGAATGAGGTTTAATGCTGATCAGATGATTTACGTTGCGGGGAGAGGCTGTTTTGTTCCCTCACTTTACTTCTGCGGGCTTGACAGTTGGAAACAGACAAAATAAGATGGAACACAGCAGAGATCGTTAAAGTGCGCGACACGAGTGACGTAATTAACAGCCTGCTCGTTGTCGCCAGCCTGTCGTTCGACGGGGGCCAACACAGAGGTTTTGTTCTTGTTTTGTGCTGTCTTCACACCACAGGAAATGTGCACCATGTTTCCACATGTCAGAAATATCACAACTAGTCATTAAATCAATTATCACAGGTCAGCCATGATTGGTACAATAGCGTAGGAAAGCCCCAACACCACCCCATGTTCTCCACCGCTACCACTACGACCAGTCCTTTATTAATAAACATCTACGTCAAGCACTCTCTCAGTGTTTTATTTTCATTACATTTTCACCCTTGCATTCAGACTTAATGGTGTGTGTAGGCTCGACAACAACCCTTCCACAGAGGCGAAGCAATGGCAAGACCGGTTGCTGTACGGGTGCCAGTGGGAGTATGGAGCCCAGGGACGGGGCCCGGACCAGATCAACTGTATAATTTATGTCTATTTATCATTCACAACCCAGTCAGGGAAGCCCTGTTGTTCCCCATGCCAAACAACTTGAATGACATTTCCTCTCTCTGGCCTATCAACCGCATAGTGACTGGCGCACTTATTTAAATCAGGCTTTTGACAGATAACACTATTATTTGTCCTCCTGGTGCACGGAGCTTCACAAATTTTCCCCAACGAGCCGGAAGAATGACTCTGCCTTTCTCTAAAGCACTCCTCTTGACAGTCGAACACGCCACTGCGCTTAGCACCCCCCTCCCCACTCCCCCATCTCCCCAACAAACACAGACGTTTCTGATTGATCGCTACAGATGACGGGTGATTTTGACAATGAAGTTGAAGTTGTGTATCTGTCATCATATCACTGCCTTAACAACTTCATAGGATGCGGTTATGTGTGTGTGTGTGGGTGTGTGTGTGTGTGTGTGTACTGAACATGAGCAATAAGTGAAAATAAAGTCTCCCCTGCACATAGGGAGAGATGGAGAGGGAGAAAAGTGATCATTTTGAAGAGTAATAGCACTGAGGGATGTTGGAGCAGGGCAACAGCGAAGGATAGTAATCCCTGGAACACTGATGCATGTTCAGAATAACCGCAATCATTTTCTGACTGCATGAAATGCGCCGCTTGACTTGAGTGAAATGTTGATAAAAACATAGACCATGTTCCTGTACAACTCTTAATTTCAGATAACAGCTGCCGCACTGCTTCTGGAAACTTTGGCACAGAAATTGAGACTTAATGGGTAAAAAAGGAAGTTGTTGGATTAATTGGTTTCTACAAAGAATTACATAAAAATTACCCTCTGGCAAAGAGTTGTTGCAAAGCCCTCTCTCTAAAATGTAGAATTTTTGTAATCTTACAGAGACCAGTATGTTGCTTTTGGCATTTAATCAAAAATGAAATCATATGCATATTTCTAGGCCCCCAAAGATAAATGATGTAATATTTCTTTGGTGTTACTTCATAACTTTGCATATAGATCATTGTTTTTTTTTTTTACTTTTCCTCCCGTCTGTGTTGTTTTGCCAGCTTCCTGGGCGGCTCTATTAAAACACTCACAGTGTAGCTGCTCTGAAACTCTGTTTTCGGTTTTATTGTACGTAATATAAAGCCAGTAATTATTTGATTCAAGAGTTATGAAAATAGTATGTTATGAGAAAACAAGCAATTTAGGCTTTAATTGGTGTCATTTTTCATCGTGCTGGCAAGGTACTTACCTCTCTGCCACTTTTTTTGCACCCATAAAATTACACATTTATATTCCTGAACAGAAATGAAATTTTAATTTTGTTTTATCTCCCCATAATTGCAATGCATGTTGCATACCTACAAACACCAAAACATTTTATGAACATAATGTGCTGAGGTGCTTTATTCAGATGAGTGCTTTATTATCGTAACACGAATACTCTGTAAGGATGAAATTATTCAAGAGTGTAACAATTAATGTGCACTTGGGCTTTCTGTGCGAGATCTATAATAAGACTCCGAGTAGTTTAAATTCAGGAGGACACACACTCAGCCCTTGAGAATTTTTTCAATACAATCTGGTATTGCACAGCAATTATCTAAAGACCAAGGTTGAACTAGTAAACCAGTGAAAAGCATAAAATGCCATGAAACGTCGGCTAACCAGTATGAATTCATTCATTGAACTGGAAGCCCTGCTGAATACCGCAATGGTCCAGTACTGTGCTGTAGAATAACCAATACACAATCAGTTAAAAACCTCCTTTTAAAAATAAATTTCCTTTCCAGAATGCATTAAAACGATTTATTGGATTCAAAGCCAGCCCATGTCTTAATGAGGGGGTTTCTGAATAATAGAAGAGTGCCTTTAACGTTCATTTTTGGGTTTGAGTCATGCCGAGAGATGGATCAATCAGGCCGGGCGAGAAGGGCTGCAGTAAGACGGCGAGATCAAAAGGAGGTGCCGCGCTGCGGCCTAATCAATCAGCCAAGTTTTAGCCCTCACAAGTTTCTCTGACGCAAACGGAGAGACGCACTCTTTCGGATCGCTCCTCCAGTAGACTCGCACTTGCGTGGCCACAAAGGCTGATCCCAAACAGGCTGCACTTCTTACTTTCCATCCAGATGACAAGAAACAGAAGCACGGATCGATATGCTCACCACACCGCGGCCTGTGTAATATTAATCGAGGGACAAAAATCAACCACCAAACCTGTGTGGCATAGAACAGGAGAGAGAGAGAGAGAGAGAGAGAGAGAGAGAGAGAGAGAGAGAGAGAGAGAGAGAGAGAGAGAGAGAGAGAGAGAGAGAGAGAGAGAGAGAGAGAGAGAGAGAGAGAGAGAGAGAGAGAGAGAGAGAGAGAGAGAGAGAGAGAAAGAAACAAAAGAAACAAATAGGGAAAGAGGGAGAAGTTGTTGCATAAGATATTGAGTGAAAAATGAAAAATGTGAGAGCCTAATATGAAAGAACAAGAACACCATTCTTCAGATTTGTTTTGTAATGTATGCTCACTTGATTGCCAAGGTTTGTTCAAGGCAGTGCAGTTTAGTGTGTGGGTCTCTAGGATCAAAGAAAAAAATGGATGAGAGGTTTGGAGAGAGGTTCCCTGTTGGCTTTTAACCTCAAAACAACATATAACAAGGTATGCCTGTGATCATGTCTGTGGCAGAGATTGCAGAAATTATGCCTTTTTGAAAAGTTTATTTGAAAAGTAAATTTATTGGCTGTACCTCTGGTGTTTAGTACTTGGATATTTTCATAAACTAACTTAGCACTGGTGTTGCGTGGTCTTGTGTGAGGTTTATCCACATGTAGAGTTCTTGAGGGAGATAACCAAAGACTGAATCAACCATGTTGGTTCAACTGCAGCAATCTGACTTCCATTTAGTAAGGATCTACTGGTTTTTGGTTACAGCTACGAAAAATTCACAACTATTTTTAAGATAATCTAAAAAAGCCTCCATCCACAGAAAGAGAAAGCAAGAAAATGAGCAGTATCACATTACGATTTATAAAATTTAGCTTGGTTAGTGACAAGTTACATTGAGATAAAAGAAATTCTTCTAGAATCCCAACTCTGGGTCTCAGGAGCTTTTGAAATTTGTGTGAGGCCCTTTTTTCTAAAAAAGAAAGAAAAAGAAGTATGACATAAAGAAGAATGTGCATAGATGGGTGACTTTTAATAGGACTCCATATTTAGCGCAGCGCTGCCTATGTCAGCCAATGAGCCGCTGATGCACTGATGTTCAAGTCTGCTGTCCATTAAAGCAGCACTATGCAACTTGTTCGAGTTAATTAATCATCTTCATCATTGGTAGACGCTTAAATGAGACATTTCCAGGAGAATGAAGACTTTCTTGACCGCCCCTGCTGTCTGTGAACAGAATACCACACTTGCAATATCTGGGTGTCTGATCTGGCACCCTCAGACTCACAAAGTCTTGAATATTGCGAGAAGCAGGATCACGTTAAATTCTAAAGAAATTCTGACTTTACTTTTCTGGGTACTTTTCGTACGGTTACTCTGGTCAGTTGAGTTGAAAACACATGCGCAGGGTGAGGGGAGGGGAAAACGGTCCGTTTTTACGAGAGTGTCTATTTACTTGGAGACACCAGGGGGAGCTCCGTTGAGAAAAAGCACTCAAAGTTACATAGTGTCGCTTTAATCTCCTCCTTCCCTACATCATGCCACACAGATGCCCGGACATGGAGATTCCTCACATGCTTCTGGAGAGAGAGGGAGCAATCTACAGGATTATAGTTGTGCTGACAGTCAGACCCGGTGCAGCTGTTGGGGAGAACTTGCTTGGGATGTGTTTATAGGAAGGCACAACTTTGTATATTAGTATTAAGCAATAAGCAAAGTAAATAGATATCTGTTTAAAGAGATTATACACTTAATAAAAGGACATGTTTCCTGTAAAATTAAACATTTACACTTGTAAATTTTTGGTTTGCTTTAGAAACTTATTTAATTGTGTTTAATTTCATTGTACGGGCAACTGTTCAATGACAATAAAAGCCTTGAAGTCTTGAAGTTGAAGTCTTGAAACTGGTGTTAAGGGCAGAGGTCTTCACTTACTCATCACAGAGACGCCTGCATTGTAACAGCCTCAAACAATCAGTGTAGCACAAATTAGGTAGTGAAAAGCAAAAAAGACACAAACAACAACTAACAGATAAATGGCAGTTATGTTTATGTGAGTGTGTATATTTGTGTTTGTGTGTGTGTGTACATAGAGAGAGAGAGAGAGAGAGAGAGAGAGAGAGAGTGTGTGTGTGGTTTGTCTCATTGACTCAGACCTGTGAATAGGAAGATTATTTTACCGTGGTTTTCCTTCCCATTGGGAATGTTGCACATTCCGCTGGGATTTGGGGTGCTGCACAGCTGGTTCTCTCATTCCCAATGGGATTCCACTGCATGCTCCTTTTCCCTCTCTCTCTCTTTCGCTGTCTTTCTCCCTGTCCGTGTCTGTCTTACCTTCTGTCTTCCTCTCTCTATGATGAATACACACTTGCACATGAACACATTTTCCCAGTGTAGTAACACTACACCCATCGCATTTCGGCACTCTGCCACTTCATGTGGATTGTGCTTTGTATTTATTTGTTTACTTATCTCTCTCTCACACGCACACACTCAATACACAAACACACACACACACACACACACACACACACACACACACACACACACACACGCACACACACACGCACACACTCAATACACAAACACACACACAGAGGCAGGCGCACACACACACACACACACACACACACACACACACACACACACACACACACACACACACACAGGCGTGCACAGACACAATGCACTTGCAGGTGTGATTACAAATCAGGCACTCTCTCAG
>CM050220.1:27638423-27678423 GCA_027475355.1 Coilia nasus | reverse complement strand
TTAAGGTTGTAAGTGGAGGGAAACGATGTAATGTACTCACTGGGTGCCGGTGTCTCAGTACTGAATGCTGTGTGGTGAGACCAGCACCCAACCACATTACACCACACTGCACCACACTCACCCTCCACACTCAGATCTTTTCCTCTTCATCACTACAGTCCTCCAGTCCTTCTCGTGATCGTTGCTGCCGCTGAACTCTGCCGTGCCTTTTCTTACATGCCGCTGGCTCGGGTCGTGATGAGCCAGCCGCACTCAGTGGAGTAAGAGCTGTGAGTTTTCCAGGATTGCTGCCATGGGCCAATAAAAGCTTCACTGTCGTCACGTATGCAAGCGAATATGGTGGAGAATGATTTCCTTCTGAATGACCCTTGGAAATATACCCTCTCATTTTCCAGCGGATTCAATGAAATTAACTTAAGAGATGGGTCGCGGTTGTTTTGGAGCATCGTGATGGCGGTGCTGTAGTGTTTAATCCCTTGCCTAATCACGGGTAAATTATTTCAATTTTCTTTTAATTACATGATCGTTTTTCAATTAGCTCTCTCAACTCCGGCTCCAAAAACTGCATGCTATATCTATTCAGGGCCTTGACCCAAACACACAACAAAAGTGCCGAAGACCTTACAAATTAAATTGTAATAAGTCATTGCCATCCCAAAATGCTATTGATTTTTCTTCTGATATGGGCCTAGTATGGGCCAGATCCACCCCAGATCGGTTGTAGAAGAAGAAGCATTCTGGAATGTTCCAAGAAGTTTTTAAAGAGTGTCTGTTACCCTAACAGCTACTGGTTTAGTCGTTATGTGGCAGATAGGGATAGAACAGGGTAATAGATGTCAATTTCATGTTTTACATACTTTCTCCAGCTTATTTCATGCAGTAATGTCATATTACACTGACAGATATAACCATTGGAGTTGAAATGTTCTCAAACTATTTTGGCAAATTCTGAATCTAAATAAAAAAGTTACTGTCACATTCAGTAAAAAATCTTTTGATCAGAGGACCATATCTGCAAATGCATATTACCGGATGTGTGATCAAATACTAGTGGCACATTTGACATACACACACATACACAAACACACACACACACACTCCCACACACACACACATGGCACCTTAGGACATAGCAGTCTGGGCCACATCCTGTTTTGTCGGTATCAGCACCATATTCATAATTCACACTCATCCCGTGTTTATCTTCCAGTGTGAATCACAGCCAACCTCGCCACTTCAGCTGCCTTCCTACACCACAGCCACGGCAACGTATGAAATTGGAGCGCAATTATGTAGGCAGGGCCGAACACGAAGAGCAGATGTTTTCTCTTTCGTCAGCTCTATCGCTTTGGAAGAGAGGGGGCCCCCACCTTAATGACAAGGTGAGGGGCTTTGATGGCAAAAATTAATTGTTAATCCTTTTGGCACCAGCCTCCCCCCTATGCAGCCAAGCCCATGATTGGTAAGGGGGGTGTTAAGGGGAGGAGGGAGTCTTCCTCAGACTTCTAAGAGATTTCCTGAAGGCATGCAAAACACACTGGAGAATTCTGTTGCTGATCCAAATCAGATGTTCTTTCTTTTCAGAAGCAGATACTTTTTTTTCTCTTAACAACCATTTGAAAAGTGATTTCTTTCAGTCGACGAAACCCTTTATGAATAGCTTATGATGTGTGACTATCTGCTCAGACGTGCTAATGCATTGTTGTCATTATTGTTGTGTAGGCTGTGAAATGTGAAAAACAGGGTGAAATGGTTCAGTGATCTCAGCAGTGCCTGGTAGACGGGTCTCACCGAGGTGAGGCAGGTAACGCGAAAAGGCTTACACGCGTTTCACAAATAAAGCCGCGAGAGGGTGATTATTTCCCATACACAGCTGCACCTTCGAGATCAAGGTGCGACCGTAATAACTTTGGTGTTCCGCGCTAATCCTTGTTTTCCAGTTTTCTTCGGCACACGCTGCTGCACCTTTGTACTGTGTATAGTAATTTACCTTTATCGTCTTCGGCCGCTAATCCTCGCGCAACCACACACGGTAACCTTTAAATTAAAGAGCAAAGTCTCGAAGGGGCTCGGATATATGTGGCTAATAAGGAAAGCCCAGCCGCTCCACTCGTTAGCGGCGTTATCCAGTTATGGGGCTGCAACGCGGCTGCGCACAGCGGCCAGAGGAGAGGAATCGAGGCCGTAATTGTTCTTGTCATTTGCACAGCAATTTTACTCCTGAATGCTCCGTTTTAGGCAGGAATTAATAAAAATCGTGTGCGCTCCAGGTGCCGCAGTGAAGCTCACTCCTTCCTCTCCTTCATCCCTCCCTGCCTGAAGCACACACACACACATATACACACACACATACACACACATACACACACATACACACATGAACCCCCCTCTCTTATTATCAGCCAGTAATTCTCTCTCATTTTGGCAAATTAGGAAACTCGACTGTGCGAGAGGGTCCGGCGTATGCCGTTCTGCAGGCAGAGCTGGGACTAAATGGCAGAAATTTCACCCCGAGCGAAAGATGCCATGAAGCACAACATTGTGTCCACCACAAAAGCAGCTCTGTACTTTTGATCCCTTCTAATTTAATTAGCTGGAGAGGTAGTGCATTAATTTGCCCGAGAAACTCTTCTGATGCAGCAGACTGGCCTCCAACGCGGATGGAGGCGGTGGACGAGTCTGGGGTGACGCGCTCGGTGTGGAGGCCGAGGGTGGGTGGGTGGGTATGGGATGGGCTTCAGAGGCTGAGAGGAAAAGAAAGGAACAGGGGGAGGGAGAGAGAGAGAGAAAGAGAGAGAGACAGAGACGAACAGCCTTTCATGGGTCTAGGGCGGTGGTCCTCTGTCATGGTGGAGAAATCTGTTTTTCTGTCACACCCTGTGCTGATTCTTTTTGACAAAATCCTACAAGTCTCAGTGTGTGTGTGTGTGTGTGTGTGTGTGTGTAGCTGTGTGGGTGGGAGTGAGATCACTGCATGAATATGTCAATTTAGCATATGGGTCCAATGCCTTGGCCTGGGTTTTAAGATGTGATGTGGTGACAGTGAACCTATGTGTGTGCGTGTTGCCCAGTAAGTATGTGTGTTTGTCTATTTGTGTGTGTTGCCCAGAAAATGCATCTGAAGATTTTTATTTCATACATCGACATCTCAAAGCACAGTTGGTTTTAATCACAAGATACTCTCGTTGGATTTTTTTTTTAAACTGAGAAAAACATTTTCTGTTTCGACCCACAGAACAGCAGGTCCAGAAGCAGAGCAGAGCCAACTCCGGCCCGGTGTCACTCATGATCTTTTTTGGTCCGGAGAGCCCGCAATTGAGCTGCTGATCCAGTCGCTTGGGCATTTTTGCCATGGTGCAAAAATATGGCTTTCACGTTTGAAGTGCTGCCATGTCTGCACGTCCCATAATTACATTTACCAAAATGTATGATTTCATTTCAAACAGGGCTTTTACCGCTTAAATGCATTATCAACACTTTGAACATCATGAGCAGGGTACATGACCGTATTAAGTTTTTGTGAAAAAAGACTGTTTCTGCACCCTTATGAGGATGCAGTTATATTTGGCTTGCTTGGGTTTGAATAGGGCCTGTATCTCCTCCTGCTATAATTCATGAAATTTTTTGCCATTTCTGTCATAATCATAGGCTTTTCTAACTTCCTCGTCTATTTTCTTCACTTTGTATTTTTTCTTCATCTCCACATCTGCCATAAACCACACTGCACCTGTGAGAGACCTTTACAGAGGGTCCCTGAACCTCCTCTCCTTATCTAAATAAGGACACTTCAGACGACACCTTTAAAGTCTTTAATGAAAGTCCTGACGAGGCACCGGACCACCTGAGCTAAAGGTAGTTCCAACAGCTGTTTGACACCCCTTAGCACTGCTATTTGATCACCTCTTAACGCTCACCTGGAACTCCCAAGACGGCAGGGGTTTAAATTTGTGAACGTTTCACTCGATAAAGTATGCCAAAGTGCCTGTTTCTCTTGATCTCACCATGAAGCTCACTAGTAATGGCAGAGAAGATGAAGAGATAAAGTGGCTCTAATCTGGAAGCAGCCAATGCAGGAGCTAGATGGAGAACGGCTTTGGTTCTCTTTTTAAGGTTTAATTGGGATGCAACCTTAGTGATAAGTGAACTTTGAGAGCATTTGATAGTATTAATTCGTGAGCCGCTTGCACAGAGCTTCTCTTTGATAATCTTTCATCTGGAGACGCTTGCGCCTGATTATTTAAAATTGAAGAGGCCCCCACCACATTCATTAAAAGAATCTCCTCACATTTGCATTTTGGACACTCGTGATTGTCCTATAAGAGAGAATATGGAAGTAAGAGAACATGCCAGAAGGAATGTGTGGGTGAAAGGGGTTGTATGATCAGTGTGTGCATGTGTGTGTGAGAAAGAGTAAGAGTGGGTGTGTATATGCACACGTGTGTATGTGGGTTATGTGTGCAGTGTGCATTTGTGTGTGTGTGTGCGCGGGGCGCGCGGGCGCTCATGCATTCGTGTGTGTGTGTGTGTGTGTGTGAATAAGAAGGCCTTGAACTCTGAACAGGAGATAGATTAGCTCTTCTAGCCGCCTTTTGTGTTGACTTATCTCTAAAAAAATTATACAAATTTATCTCCACTTCATTCTGACTTCATGATAAACAAAATTTGGTACTGTAAATGGATAGCTTGTAACATTTGCTTAGAGTTATCTCCCGATGAAAATCTTGCCGGTTCAGGCAGCGTGTGGCTGTGATCTTGTCAAAGATGCAAGAAAGAGACATGCTATCGTTTTGTCAGCCTCAGGTAGGAGCAGTCGTGTTAACATGGCTGTCATCTACAGAGACATTCTCAGCAAGTGCTCTGCTACTCCACCAGCTTTTTCTTTCCCGTTCCTTCTATCTTTTTTTGCCTGTAAAAATAGCGCAGGTTACATTAGCAATACTGTAGGTTCAAAACCTTGTCGTATCAAGTTAGGGATGAGTACGCAGCGCGTCCAACTTCCCATGATCCATTTGGTGAGAGCATGACCTCTGAATCATTCATGAGGCACCCCAACCTACCGATCCGCAGCACAGGTTGCAGCGAGCAGCACATTCACTTTTTTCTTCTTTTTTCTTTTTTTCTCGTTCTTTCCTTACCAGCATCTCCTGAAGTACCCCCTGAGGCGAAGGCTTCATTTCTGTTTGACGTGTGTCCCCTTTTTTTGCCCAAAGGCCAAAAAAATAGAAAGAGGAAAATAGGTGCATTTTCACCGGGGAGGTAAAAGCATAGCGAGTAACTCTTGACACGGTGAATAATTTAGTGCTTGGTGCATGCGTTTGAACAGGTACGGAAATACTCCTCGAGGAAAGTGAGAGTGGGGGGGGGGGGGGGGGTATCTCTCCCTTGCCGCTCCCTCTCGCTCTCGCTCTCACTCTCGCTCTCACTTTCCTCGTCTGCCTCTGTCTGCCTCACCCCTTGTCCTCGAGAACACAACTTTGAGGTGGAGAGGCTCTCTAAACATATCAGGCCAAGTCGGCATGAAATATTGAAGCTGATTGGTTAGCGTGAGAGAGAGAGCGTGCCCCCGCCATGTCTGAGCACAAACAGGTAGATGCTGAGACTAGGGGAAGATAGCAGGCAGATTTGGATAATTCATACCAGCTCTGTTTACAGACAGGAGGGGCAAAATGGCCTTTTTGCTCCCAGATGCTTCACTGGGTTCACCCAAGTTTTTAGTTCTTTTTTTTGTTTGTTTTGTTTTGGAGGGTGTGTGTACTTTCTGTGAAGTCACAGTAGAAAGCAAAAATGTCTAGACAGCAAGTAGACCCCTGCATCTTCCTTAAATAATATTGAAAAGTGAAATAACAGTAGGTGCAGACATAAAGGGAGTGCTCTTACGTAATAGATATGTGTGTTATAGATATGAGCAGTCACTTTGACATCAAGATGTCTGCTAAACAAAAAAATAAACAAACACAAATACAAATACAAACAAATATTAAAAAGCTGTGTGTGTTTGTATCTATGTGTGTGTGTGTGTGTAGGTGTAGGTGTGTTTGTGCATTGTGTGTGTGAGTGTGTGTCTGTAATTTGTATTTGTGTGTGTGTGTGTCTGTGTGTGTGTGTACTGTGTGTGTGTGTGAGAGAGAGAGAGAGAGAGAGAGAGAGAGTGTTTGTGCATTGTGTGGGAGTATGTGTCTAAAATTTGTATTTATGTGTGTGTGTGTGTGTGTGTGTGTGTGTGTGTGTGTGTGTGTGTGTGTGTGTGTGTGTGTGTGTGTGTGTGTGTGTGTGTGTGTGTGTGTGTAAAAGAGAGAGAGTGTGTGTGTGTGTCTGGGTGTGGAGGGGGTCCAGGCTGTGGGCACAGTGAGGGCTAATTAAGCGCGGCTGTGGCAGCTGCGTCTGGTCTGCGGGCTAGCCTTAGCTCCACTCAGCTGGATTAATGACAGTAGCAGCACGGCCCACTCCTCCCCTCTCACCATTAGCACTGGCTCATTCATTGTTGCCCAGTGACAGAGCTGCCCCTAGCTACCCCACATGTCCCACCCTGAGGGGGGCAAAGGGGGGCACAGGAGGGCACCTCACCTCACCTCACCTCACCTGTGCCCTACACCCTGGAGCCCCCGTCTGCACTGAGGCATGCTCAACCTTTGGGTCTGCTGCTGGGCCTGAGGGCTTTCCCCACTCTCTCTCTCTCTCTCTCTCTTTGTCACTTTCTCTCTCTCTCCCTTCTCTCTCTCTTGCTCTTTTTCTTCCGATCTCTCTCTCTCTCTGTCTCTCTCTCTGTCTCTCTCTCTCTCTTTGTCGCTTTCTCTCTCTCTCTCTTGCTCTTTCTCTTCCGATCTCTCTCTCTGTCTCTCTCTGTCTCTCTCTCTCTCTCTCTCTCTCTCTCTCTCTCTCTCTCTCCTCTCTCTCTCTCTCTCTCTCTCTCTCTCTCTCTCTCTCTCTCTCTCTCTCTCAGGAACACTTGCAGCAAAGTTTCAAACATGGGCCAGGGCTTCCATGTTAGCCACATGATGTTGTGACGCTAAGTCTCAGCACCACACACACACACACACACTTTTCATTCATACACAGACACTCAATAGACACCATTTCCTTTACACACACCTACTGTGTGCAAGTGCACACACAGATATTTAGCACTGATTGCATGTGCACATTTGTGTAAAAGCGCATGCAGGTATACCTGCATACACCTACCACACACAGTCCCTGTATGCCCTCTGGGATCTGCCCCCCTCCACACACACACACACACACACACACACACAAAGGGCTCATTACTATACAATGTAAGCGCACACACACTCATACACAGACACGCACACACACATCTGTGTCTGCACTGCACCTGAGCACCATATTAGCACAATGCTTAAAGGTGGGGAGGGGATTTGAATTTGCATGTGTGTGTGTGTGTGTGTGTGTGTGTGTGTGTGTGTGTGTGTGTGTGTGTGTGTGTGTGCACCTGCGTGCATGTGTGTGTGTGTTTGTGTGTGTATCCATGTGCATGTGCATGTGTGTGTGTGTACATGTGTTAGATACGGTGTAAGTGACAGACTCCCCAGGGCTTCCTCACGTATAGTCACCTTATGTGGCACATCTGTTATAGGCTCTCAACAGGGTGAAATGCCAGGTTTCATCACCCTGGCGAAGTGCTCGCTCTCTTCCCCCCTCTCTCTTCCTCTCTTTCTCCACCTCTCTCTCTTCCTCTCTCTTTCTCCACCTCTCTCTCTCTCTCTCTCTCTCTCTCTCTCGGTTCCTGCTTCATACCTCTCTTCATGTTGGGTATTTATGAGCTGCGAATGGTGTAATACCAGGCAATCATGCAAGAGTGTTGCATGCGTGCCTGTTTGTGTGTGTGTTTGTGTGTGTGTGTGTGTGTGTGTGTGTGTGTGTGTGTGTGTGTGTGTGTGTGTGTGTGTGTGTGTGTGTGTGTGTGTGTGTTATGTTCCGCCCCCTACGTCTTCCATACAGTATTTAGATGAAACCTGGCTGCAAAGCAAACCTCTCAATTAACACTAATCTGGGGCCCTGGCTGACACTGATTTAGGTGGGGAAGTCTCTAGTGTGGAGGCGAGAGGAGCAGAAACAGAAACAGGAACGTGTGCCAAGGCAGCCCCTGAAAGGGAGGTGCAGAGTAGTAACAGGAGCAGGAAAATGAGGAGCAAGAACAGGAGGAGAAAGAAGAGGAGGAGAAAAAATAGGAGGAGGAACAAGGGGACAAAAAAGAGGAGGAGGAGGAACAAGACATGAAACAGGAGGAGGAGGAGAAGAGACAGCAGCAGCAGGAGGAGGAGGAGGAGAAGAGACAGCAGGAGGAGGAGGAGGAGGAGGAGGACCAAGACATGAAACAGGAGGAGGAGGAGGAGGAGGAGGAGAAGAGACAGCAGGAGGAGGAGGAGGAGGACCAAGACATGAAACAGGAGGAGGAGGAGGAGGAGGAGGAGAAGAGACAGCAGGAGGAGGAGGAGGAGGACCAAGACATGAAACAGGAGGAGGAGGAGGAGGAGGAGGAGAAGAGACAGCAGGAGGAGGAGGAGGAGGACCAAGACATGAAACAGGAGGAGGAGGAGGAGGAGGAGGAGAAGAGACAGCAGGAGGAGGAGGAGGAGGACCAAGACATGAAACAGGAGGAGGAGGAGGAGGAGGAGGAGGAGAAGAGACAGCAGGAGGAGGAGGAGGAACTGGGGTGTGTGCCAAGGCAGGCCCTTAAGGGACAAAAGAGGAACAGGAGACAGAACAGGAGGAGAAGGAGAAGGGGTAAAACAGGAGGAGAGGGGTGAGGAGGACAAAGAGGAGGAGGAGGAAGAATAGGAGGAGGAGGAACTGCAGTGAATAGCAAGGCAGCCTCTTAAGGCACAGAGGAGGAACGGGAGACAGAACAGGAGGAGGAGGCGTACAAACAGCAGGAGGAGGAGAAGCAGGAGTTGGTTGAGGTGGAGAAAGAGGAGGAGGAAGAGGAGTGCCAAGGCAGCCTCTTAAGGTACGGAGGAGGAACAAGAGATGGAACATGGGGAGGAGGAGAAGAGACAGCAGGAGGAGGAGGATCAGGAGGAGAAGGAGCAGGAGAGGTGCAAGAACATGTGCCAAGGCTGTCTCTTAAAGGGGGGTGCAGAGGGGACCTGTAAGATGGACGTCTCTGGCATCTTTAGGCAGATTTTAATACCATAACACCACATGTCATCCCCAAATCTTGGACCAGTCAGGAAGAACTAGAGGGTGAGAGAGAGAGACAGAGAGGGGGTAGAGAGAAAAAGAGAGGGAGAAATGTGGGATGAGAAATCTCAGAAATCGCTGCCAAAGAAGCTAAATTTAGGGTTTGTCACACATGGAGTGTCCCCTACGGCATAGTGTAATTCCTCTAATATATCTAAATAATTCTTTTACATTTTTGTCTGAATTAATAATTAGTGATTTTGTGCTCCATAACATACAACATTTCTGAAAGCATTGCCTTCCTTCACTTTTTGTCCCCACCTGCTTTCCCTACCCCCAGCTTGTCTAAATCTTTTTAAGTGTTTTATTGAAAATTATTGTTCAAATCCTAAATTGGTAAATATTTGCAAAAACAAAATGATTCTTTCTTTCTTTCTTTCTTTCTTTTTTTCTCTTTCCTTTCTTTCTTTCTTTCTTTCTTTCTTTCTTTCTTTCTTTCTTTCTTTCTTTTCTTTCTTTCTTTCTTTCTTTCTTTCTCTCTCTCTTACCCTTCCTCCTCTCTGCATGTCCCTGCCCACACACCACACCCAAGTGTGACTCTGAAGTTATGTAAGACGGGCCATGTGTAACTGCAAGCGCAGCTGTGGTTTTGGTTCGTTCATGGGAGGACGAGTGGCCATCACTTCCTCTCTTTTTCTTGTCTTTCTGTCGTTCTGTCTCTCTGTCTCTGTCTCTCTCTCTGTCTCTCTCTCTCTCTCTCTCTCTCTCTCTCTCTCTCTCTCTCTTTCCCCCCCCCCCCCACCCCATTCTCTTTTCTTCTCTCCCGGTGCTTGCAAAATCTCCCAGGCAAACAGGTGTGTGTGCTCAACCACCGCAGAGCGCAGCTCAGCAAGAGTGCAGCCAGTATGCGTGTGTGTGTGTGTGTGTGTGTGTGTGTGTGTGTGTGTGTGTGTGTGTGTGTGTGTGTGTGTGTGTGTGTGTGTGTGTGTGTGTGTGTGTGTGTGTGTGTGCTTTTGTGTATACTTCTGTGGCTTTGCATGTGCATTCATGTAACTGTATGTCAGTGTGTCGTGTACATGTCCTTGTGTGTGTATGAATGTGCATGCGTTCCTGTATAAGAATTTGTCCCCGTGTGTGATTATGTGTATGTGAGTGTACTCATACAGTGTATCTACAGACATTCACTGGTCAAGGTTACACTCCCTCCACCCCTCCTCAACACACATACACTCTATGACACACATATACACACACACACACACACACACACACACACACACACACACACATGAGCTCACTCACCCACCCACCCACACACACACACACACACACCTTCCTGTTAGTTGTGGCTGATGGGTCTGTGTAGATGTGTGTGCTGAGACCGAGGACTTCCTGACACAGGAGTCCCGTGGCCTGCGATAAGCCGGTCCAAACATCTGTGTTCCTCAGGAGCCACTTGCTCACACTAAAACGTGCATTCCACCAGGATGTGCAAACAACCCTGACATGACTCAAACAAGCCTGACATGACTCAAAGCAAGGGAGAGACACTCTAAATGCAGAACGCCTTTGAGCTTGCTCCTTGAGCCAGGCACTACTAGCAGCAGTCCACTAATGATCTAGAAAAGGATGTATATTTTTCCACCACTGCTTCCTACATTGACACATTATTTGTTATCTCTCTGTGAAGCCTGCCAAATATAGGACCTGTGTTGTTTTGCTGCTGTTTGTAACAGGTTTGTGAAACCTGCCAAATATGGGGCCGTGAGCATGGAAGCAAAGATGATACTGCAGAGGATGGGATTTGACATTACGCACCAACTCTATTCAGGACTGTAATCAGGGCTTGAGTACATGCCATGACAGTGCTCACCAATAATATTTTTCATAAGGTTCTATAAATTTAGTCAGAGGTTTTACGGTTTCTATGCTTAACTTATCGTGAAGAGGAATATGTATTTTATTTTCTCTTTAAGATGTACGGTATTTTTTTGTAAACATATACATTGTGTACTGTAATGTAAAGTTAAGTCACTCCTGAAAGTGTGATATAACACTAAAAATTGCCAATAGCAATTAATCTCACCATATTTTGCTATACATATATATCTATTCCATCTTAATTTCTCTTATCATGTGCCATGCATATGTACCAGTATGTATTTACCACTATATACACCCTATAGCATTTAACACTTCAATGTTCATTCAAAATGTATTTACTTAAATAGGGTTTCTGTATACCTCAAGAGCTTTTTCCTAGTTTGTTAAGGCTACTACAGAAGCACCAGTGAAACACAGACATGCCACATGGCTGTGTGATAACAAAGTGGGCTTAAGTATTTCTAATGTAATGGCTTTAGGCTTTAATTGCACGAGATTGATTTGAGTCACCGCATCAGGCAGCCAGCACTCGATCCTTATCAGGGAGCAAACATCAGAACCGGCAGGCCTGCGATGGCATTTATTGTCCACGCTTAATGTCCTTGCCTCAGCTGAGCGCATCAAATGCACACATCACAAGACCCCAGCCTTCAGCATGTTCCATACATGTCTTTGTCTCAGGCACACACACACACACACACACACACACCCTCACACACACACACACACACACACACACACACACACACACACACACACACACACACACACACACACACACACACACACACACACACACACACACACACACACACACACACACACATTCCAACATGGGTCAAATGACTTTATAAATAAATATCTAAAAATCATTTGATTCATATGGGACTTGACGCACAAAAGAGGTCATTCACAGCCACACCAGGCCCCCCATAACCTCCTAGGTTAAATCCCCACCTAAGGCATCAGTAATTATCAAGAGGAAAGCTCTAAGCTTAAGGTGGGGGATGCAAGGGGTGTGTGTGTGTGTGTGTGTGTGTGTGTGTGTGTGTGTGTGTGTGTGTGTGTGTGTGTGTGTGTGTGTGTGTGTGGGTGAAACATCTTTATTTGTGGCAAATACAGAGCTGTCCATTTAGGCCCTTGTGCTCGCAGTCGGTGTGTATTAAAGGCATTCGTCTTCCCCTCCCTCCCGCCAAGGCTCCGTGGTGGCAGAGGCGCTGCTCCCGCGGCCCTGTGCCATTAAAAAGGGACGGATTGATCCCGTAACCCGCGGCGAGGCCCGCCACCAATAACGCAGCCGTGCGCCCCCCCAAAGGTCCTCCCCCGCCGCTGGGGCGGGAGGGGTCTGGGTCGGGGCTGAGAGAGGAGCAGAGAGGGGAGGAGATCAGAGAGGGGAGGGGAGGAGAGGGGAATGGAGAGAGAGCTGGGGAGGGGAGAGGAGGGGGAGGCTGGTCTAGAGAAACCCCCACTCTTTTTACAGCCATGTATGAGTGTGTGTGTCTGTCTGTCTGGTCGTGTGTGTGTGTGTGTTTGTGTGTGTGTGTGCATGTGTATGAATGTATGTGTGAGTGTGTGTGTGTGTGTGTTTGTGTGTGTGTGCATGCGTGCATGTGTATGTATGTATGTATGAGTGTGTGTGTATGTATGTGTTCATGTGTGTGTGTTCATGTGTGTGTGTGTGTGTGTGTGTGTGTGTGTGTGTGTGTGTGTGTGTGTGTGTGTGTGTGTGTGTGTGGTAGCCGGGGGAGGAGGGGCCCACCTGCGGCCGACTTATTGAATCCCTTCCTGGGCACCCGTGGAGTGGCCCTGGTCCTCCGTATGCCATTGTCCAGATGCTCGCCCGCAGTCAGGAGGCAGGCATCAATTTGACACAAATAGGAAGCCAAGATGCAAGAGGCCCCCACAGTCCACCGCTGAGCTGGTCATAGGCAGACAAGAGAAGGAGCAGAGAGAGAGAAGGGGAGAGAGGAAGAGGGAGAAAGAGAGGGAGAGGGAGGGAGGGGAGAGTAGAGGTTGTTAAGAGAGGGTTGGTAAAAGGAAAAGATTCGGGGAGAGAAAAGAGTGGAAGAGGAAGGCGGGGAAGGGAGGGTTAAGGATGGATGGACAGAAAGAGGCTGTTGGAAAAAGGAAGCAAGATGAGAGAATGGGGAAAGAGAGGGAGATGGAGAGATGGAGGGGTGACAAAAAATGAGAGAAAGAAAAAGAAAGAAGAGAGAACACTATTCCACACAAGTGTCTCTTCAAAGGCAGTTTGAGCTGAGAGTCCATGTTGACAACATTTATATACATGTGTACAAATTTGTGTCCCATTATCCGTGGGCTTAGCATAGTGGCAGTATTTGCGTGCCTTTTTGAGAAGTGCAGGCGCATTCACATCACAGATAATGGCAATATGCCTGTGCTGAAACATCAATCCCTTCTTTTCAGATAGGTGAAGCAAGAAGAAAAGAGGGGAAGATCAAGTGTGAAATGGCAACGCGAAAAAGAAAGTGTCTCAGAACTGGAGTGTGACCAGATTTAACAGTTGTGGCAGCGGTAAAAGAGCTAAGGTGTTGTGTTGACACTCCTTTGAAACCAACTTTTTCTTTTGCTGCTCCGTTTGTCGCACACAACCTTCCTTTTTTAGGTAAATCCCAACCTAGGAGGCCCGATGGTAATTTAGCCCAGAAATGTAAACGTCAGGTGTTGACAATCGCGTTAGGATATAAAGCCATCAGCGAACTGACAGACTCCTGCTTCAGAGATGTACCAGCGCATTTTCTCACTAATCGGCAGAACTAGAACTGTCGCCAAGCCGCTGCACAAAGGTGGAAGTGCTCGGCTCGGCACGGTAGATCCGTGCATTAATCCGCCCTACGTTGCTCGCAACACCTTGAGGTTAGCGCATCTCTAATCATTATTTGATGACGGATGTCTGTGAGTGTGGCATCCCTCGACACTGTTTCTTAGCAACGCGCCTGGATATTCAAACAATTTCATTAAAGTGTGCCACCTCTTAGCAGGTGGGAGTGTGTGTGTGTAGATAAACATTCCTAACAAGATCGGCAATGGCATTTGCCAGCATCACAACTGATAACATCGACTCATGAATTTGTTTACAAGGCCGTCAGAATTATCTCTGGGATTAAAAAAGGAGCACATAAGAGAGTGTCAGTGTTTCATCACAGTATGCCGCTGAGAGGAATTGTCATTTAGGAAAAAATAAACCATTTTATTTTACTTGCTTAGAATGATTTACACTGATTTAAAAATGTTAACACTTATTTGGCCATGACATAAGAATATGCACGTGCATATTATATTATCCAATTAAAGAATAAATTATGATTCATCATGATATTAGACAGCATTCAAAGTGAGACATCTTAATTGTCAATTAATGTAAATATACACACAGAATTGAAACGTGTTTCTCATGGACCAACAGTGTAAACACTGATACACACCAAAAAAGAACAAAAGTAAAAATACAAATAAAAACAAAAACACTGTTGCCATTTTTGTTTGACAGATTTTGTCTCTATCTGTACCTAATTATGTATGTTTGGTCTATTTGATACATTCTGTTTAGATGTGCTTCAGTGCAGTGACTCTATAGGAAAGGACAATGAGTCTAACTATGGATGAAAATGATTAACAGCGGGGAGGTAATGGAAAGTTTGTTCATCAAACGTGCTTAACAGACCTTCACAGCATACCTGAGACACCTGATGTGTAGCTCAATGTCCAAGCCAACATACTTAACAGATGTACACAGTTTACCTGGAACACCTGTAGTCTAACTGGTGGAGCATAACTCAATGGCTAACCAGACCTTTATACCCCAGCCAAGTCTGTGACATCCTGGCAGGAAACATGCTTCGACTGGACCAGGGCACGTTCACACCCTACTCCATGTGACTACAGCTAATTCAGCCAGGAATCTGTGACGGACTGAGTGATGTCAATGAAGTAATACTCTCAGCCTTGTTGCAGACTGCTTGGACCCATGTGAGAAACATCAGATGCCAAGGAAGAAAAACATGTTTGACACTCTGTCTACACAGACACACACACATGCACACACACACGCACACACGCACGCACACACACACACACACACACACACACACACACACACACACACACACACACACACACACACACACACAAAACATAAACAGACCTCTACTTAACCTGTTCCTGGTGCCCTAGAGTCTTCATACAGTTGCCACATTGTCATGGAAACAGGTGGGAGGCATCACAAAACTCATTTCACACTCTGCTCTCCACAAACACATGGACTCACACCCCCACACGGACACACACACACCTCTAGTTAACCTGTGCCAGGTGCCCCTGCCATCTGTTAGTCTTTAAACAGGTAACATGTACTCATTGACAGTGTTGTGTTGAGAGGGTAGTCAGGTATGAAAAGCCCTGACTCAGCAACCTGTGAGGGGCAAAGAGTGATAACCCCCCCGATGAACCTCGTTTTTCCTCCGTAATGGGGAATCGATTGAGCGATTAGCCACACAGGTGTGCACACTCACTGCATACAAGGATGATTTCAAATCGACATTCACCATCGTAGGTTAAATGATAATAATGAATAATAAACAAATTCTAATTATGCATTGATGCCGCATCTAAACAATGTCAGACTTTGCATGGAAATTAATAATCGTTGCAGAATCTTATTTCAGGTAATTATGTTTTGCTCAACTGGATGAATGTTTTTTTTTATGACCGAGAACATTGAATTATATTTTTAGGCTCATATGCAGTATAAATGTTCTGCAACATGCAGTAGAATGAAGGAGTTCATTTACCTTAATGGCACACATGCACATATTGTGTTCATATTATGAGGTTAGATATATTGTGGTAGTTTGGAGGATTATAGTGGATTTAGTAGTTCAAACCAAAACAACAAAAACCTAAAATGGCTGTTCAAAAAGGCCTTCTTGTTTTAAGCATCACTGGGGCACATCAAAGACTGCTGGTGTTTTTTTTATTTTATTTTTTCCCTTTTTTTTCTCCATGTGATAGTGTTGCCTACCTTTGAAAAAAATAAATGAAATTGCCTGGGCAACATGCTCCAGTGGGGCGAGGTGGCAAACAAATGTTAGCTCTGCCTGCCGCACAGCTTGTCAGGATAGGGTCCTTTACCTTGAATGAAAATTAGCAGCTTTACCGACAGAATGGAGAGGATTTTTGCGCTTGCAGTTGCATGTGGTTTAACAGTGGCATTACCACACATAAGAGAATCACAAAGGAAAAAAGAGAGAAAGACAGAGAGAGAGAGAGAGAGAGAGAGGGAGTGAGAGAGGGAAGGAGGGAGCAACTGTGAGAGAAGAGGGAAAGTGAGCTCATTTTCTGGAGTGCTGCATGCGTGGCAGATGAGCAGAGAAGCCAACCTGTTGTGGATGCGTGACGCTGAAACACATCTTGGCAGGAGGCTCGGCTCGCAGCCTTCTGTCGAAGTGTACAACTTTTCCTGCAAAGCTTCGGGGGAGTGTTACGGACAGCGCAGACATGTGCACACCTTCCCGGCATGCTCTGAAGATGCACAGAGGAAGGAGACGGAAAACGAATGAAAGGCAAATAAATGCATTCGCCTCTAATGCAGTCATTACTGAAATGTCACAAACCATGACAAAATAAAACATAGTTAGTGATACAGGCACATATCGCACACATAGCTTTTCAAGAGACATGTGTCTACTCCCTGTAATGCAGCTGAATGACACAAATGAACTGACAGACATTTTTCTTTTGCACCCCACACGCCATCCTTCAAACGCATTGAGAGAAGAGAAGAAGAAGGGGGAAAAAAAAGATAAGTTCATGGAAATGTGTCTGAAACACAGCAATCAGAGCTGGGAGAGGCTAGGAGGCAGGAGAGAGGACCAGGAGCACTGACATCCCTGTCACATGTATTGATTGATGACAAAAAAATGATAGAAGGGCTCCTCTGAGATGGGGTTGAGGGGGAGAGAGGTTGACAGTGTAGGGGAGGGGTGTGTATATGTGTGTGTGTATGTGTCTGTACATGTGAGGGAGGGGGGTGTTGGCTGTTCAGAATTTCATACCATGAATCAAATATTCTTAACAAGACGTGCGGAGGCATGTTAGCCTACCATTTCTTTTATTGCATTACATTAATCAAAAGGCTTCCTGGACATTCATCTGGGCAAAGTGTCACCATGATGTTCTGTAAAAACATCCTTTAGAGGAGGGATCACTCCTGACAGCAGTATCAATTGCCCTGTCTTAAATGATCACGGCCACTGCATCACGGGGAAATTAACAGGCAGAATTTATGTGAGTGCCCGGGCTCTGCTTCTCCCCACAGCTGACGCGCAGAAACAAATAATTGAATTGGTACAAGTACATAAACCATTCCAATGGCTAATGTAGCCGGCCTAACTGGTTTAACTAAGGCAAGGGCACGAACGAGAGAGGGGTTATAAAAAACCCCGCTGCAAGGCTCTTGCCCTTTCTCCCTCTGTGTCTCTCCCTCTCTCTCCCGCTCTCCCTTCCTTTCTTTCTTTCTTTCTTTCTTTCTTTCTTTCTTTCTTTCTTTCTTTCTTTCTTTCTTTCTCTCTATCCTCTATTCTCCATCCTGTTTTCTTATTCCCTTGCTCCTCTTTCCTTCTTTTCTCTATCTTTTCACCTCTCTTCATCCCTCCTCCTCTCTCTCATCCTTTGCCCCCCACCCCCTTCCATTCCTATCTTTCCTCTCATGTATGGGAGGAACTGTATGGCCATCTGCTTTTTTTCTCTGATGCATTTCCTGTTGTTTGCAGGTTGTTTGTGACTGCACTGCAACCCCCCACTCACCCACCCACACCCACACACACGCACACACAAACATTTTTTTCACTTTAAAACACCAGAGGAAGGTTGGTCGTTAGGGGGGTATGACCAGAAAGCTTTCAAAAGAAAGGAAATATGCCTGGACCTTAACAAACTTCTTTTACAGGGTCAGTAATTGCCTCACTTGCGATGTGCGGCCATGCTTCCTGCCGGGGAGGGATGTTGACATATTAGCTGGTAAATAAAATACTGGACATGTCTTGTGACCGGCA
This sequence comes from Coilia nasus, assembly GCA_027475355.1. Lineage (NCBI taxonomy): Eukaryota > Metazoa > Chordata > Actinopteri > Clupeiformes > Engraulidae > Coilia > Coilia nasus. The sequence goes on along the minus strand of CM050220.1, from coordinate 27,660,325 downwards.
CATCAGGCCAGTTAGTGTTTTCCTCATTATTTTAGACAGATACAGCACCATCCTAAATCTCCATCAGTTATCAACATGACTGTGCAGAAAGGTGTCCAAAAAGTTAGTTTTTTATTTTAATATATTATTTGCATTTTTAATACATATTCTGCAGAGCACATTCAGGACACAACAGTTTATTTTATATGCTTCTTAATCTTTCTGTGTACTTTTCTATACTTTTCAGTCCATATGTTGTGCTGTTTCTCAATTTAACATATTGATAGGCACGTGTCTGTGCTTTTGTCTGCAATCTGCTTTGTTGTCTGCATTTTGGTCCAGTGATATATGCAATAGAGGAATAAAACCAAATGTCATGTCATATTTTCCACTGTCAGACAATTTGTACTACATTTTCAGGGCTCTGGCTGTTGCCTTCGAATGTGGCCCAGATTGTGTTCACATGCAGCAAAGCAAAGCCTTTCTCTTTGACACGGATGTGTTACTAAGGTCTAAATATTTGCCAGCTCTCTGACAGTCATTAGATAAATGGAGCCTTTTAAGCCTTGGTAAGTATCAAATTCATAAATGATGGGGATGGTTTTACTCAGTGTCTGAGACATTGGCATCCCTTTGATGGAAACTTCTGGAACAAACAAACTGAGAAAATAACAAGAGAAGCCAAGACTTGTTTTGACTCTAAGATTAATTTACAAGTTTTTCTTCTTCTACCACTGGCAAAAAAAGAATTGGCTAGAAGAAAAGGCATGAGAGCCTCTTTTGATATTTATCAAGCTGAACCTCACCAAAGCCTATCTCCCTGGACTGTAGATGTGACAATTAGACCAGGTTGTGCTTTGACTCTGTTTCCATAGGCAAGTGGCCAACGTGTATCTCTAGTCAAAATATCCATGCCAACTAACAAGCTTGTTGCCTCTCGGAAGATTCAAGAAGAAAGGCTGATAGAAGCCTTAAGACACCAGCAAAAGCCATGGCAGGCTGAGTGGAGGGGAGAAAATAGAAAAACAACAACAACAACAACAACAACAGCAACAACAACTACAGCGGTGGCAGTAACAGATAAAAACCCCTGAAAAGAACCCGGCGGAGTTTGCTGAAAAAATATCAGCTATCAATGGCTACAGGTAGATGTGATCAAGGTGTTGTTGAATTAGCCCCTGAAATAGTCCTCTGTGCTGCCTCTGTGCCTGTGCCTGTGCCTGTGTGTGTGTGTGTGTGTGTGTGTGTGTGAGTGTGTGTGTGTGTGTGTGTGTGTGTGTGTGTGTGTGTGTGCATGCACGCAGACAGACGCCCGGCCCATGGGCACCCAAGCCCCCTTTTGTTTCATGTTAATGACCTGCCCTGATTTGTCGTCCACCCCACCCTTTCGGTACACCTTTTCCAGGGCAGCCCATGGCCATGTCAACACATCTCCTCCATCGCTCAGTCTTCGCCCTCATTTCACCCTCCTTTCTGTCTTCCTTTCTCTGTCTCTCACTCTCTTAGCTTTCCCTCTCTCTCGCTCTCTTTTTTTCCAGGAATGCTTGTCTTATAGGAGCCACCACCAACACAATGGGCATCTAAACTCATTAAGTAAATTCCGAAAGAGCCATTAACAAATCGCTTTTCTTTGGCCGGAGATATCAGGTTTAATTAGGTGACAGTTTTTGACAGGGTACAAAAACAAAAGGCGTGCTCATGTTTGAAAAGACTCAGGTCCCGTTAAGGGCCTCACGTTTCCCTCTCTGCCACCAACTAATGACTGAGGCTTTGCACACACACACACACACACACACACACACACACACACACACACACACACACACACACACACACACCCACACACACACACACACACACACACACAAACACCCTATCCTGGGAAGGCAACAAGCAAGGTCTTTTTGGCACAGACAAAGGCTTTCCTCTTTGGGACCCCCCCAACCCCACCCCTCTCCCCATGCCACCCCTCCACCTCCACCCCACCAGGTGATTCTCTGCCCTCATTATCAGACAATAGGCCAACAGACACACTGATTGTAAACACTTCAAGCATGCAGAGAAAGAGAGAGGAGAGAGTGAGAGAGGGAGAGAGGGGGAGAGAGAGAGAGAGAGAGAGAGAGAGAGACGGTTGTTCTGACAGACCGCTTCAGCCTCAGTGTCAAGTACAGTGTGGACCACCATTGTGCTTGCTTTGCCAACTTCAGGCACAATTAACCATTAAGACCGACACACACACACACAGACACACACACACAAACAAACACACACACACACACACACACACACACACACACACACACACACACACACACACACACACAGCAAGCCATGTGCTTGTTCCGTGTGATGATGCCCATGAAGTATGAAGTGTGTGTCCAGGCAGAGAAAAGCTTGTGTCTGTGTTCCCTGTCTAACACCACTAATCTTTCTCCATTAGTCTTCCCTTCTTAACTCCCACAGGTGCCTCTTTGTGCTGGGAACACGTCTGGCTGCCTTCACAAAAGGCATATTTTATCTTGAAGACAGCTATTCTTGATTGGATTATGATTGAGAACTATAATGGCCCAGTTGTAAGGCCTTGATGTGAAAAGTGTTTTTGATAGTTCTTAAAAAATAAATAGGGGAGGGGGTGAAAAATGAAACACGCAAAGTACCTCTTTCACATGGTTCATGAATATGACCTTGTTAGGTGTACATACCATAACACATCTCTTGTTAAGCTTTTTTTGTTACGTTTTCAGTTGCAACTGTGTGTGTGTGTGTGTGTGTGTGTGTGTGTGTGTGTGTGTGTGCGTGTGTGTGTGTGTGTGTGTGTGTGTGTGTGCGTGTGTGTGTGTGTGTGCGTGTGTGTGTGTGTGTGTTTGTGTGTGCACACGTGTGCATGTGTGTGTGTGTGTGTGCGTGCATGCATACATGTGTCCGTATGTGCTTGGGTCTGTGTGCGTGTATGTGTGTGTGTGTATGTGTCTGCCTGTGTGTGCATGTGTGTGTTTAAAACCACCAGGGGATATTCTAAGAGGTTTTTTTTTCCCTCCACACACTATAAAGGTGATTACTGCAAAATAAACAGCTTCTGAAAGAGCAAGGCTCTCTATCTTGGTTCAGTGCTTGGATGGGTATCAAAGGCTCCCCTACCAGCATTGTGTTCAGACAGCCCTCTCAACATTGAATTTACAAAGTAAAAGCACTTTGGGAAATTGCATCTTGTCCATGCAATGCTGAGTATTTGTTCATCTGTGTGTATTCCTGTGTGTGTCTGTGTGTCCATGAATGTGTGTGTATTCTTTTTTGTACCTGTGTGTATACGTGTATTGTCTACACTTATGTCTATGTATAAATACATTCAGTGTGTTCATATGTATTTCGGTGTGTGCATGTTTGTGTGTGTATTTGTGTGTGTGTGTGTGTGTGTGTGTGTGTGTGTTTGTGTGTGTGCTTGTGTGTGTGTATGTACGTGTGTGTGTGTGTATGTGTGTAGATGTGTGTGTGTGTGCACGCGTGCATGTGTGTGCACACTTGTGTGTGTGTGTGTGTGTGTGTGTGGGAGGGCTGCATAGCCTTAGAGGAAAGGAGGCTTTGTGAACTGCTGTGCATTTGATCAGGTGAGGTTGCCTTCGCCATCCTATAATCCCATTTCAAATGGAAATGGAAGCCATTGCATCATAGTTACAGAACCCGAGTGCATCACTTTTTTTTTTTCAAATAGCACAATTAAAATGCAATTATGCAAAGAATGCGATGCACATCAATTAATTCGCAGGCAAACACATGCACACGTTCACACACATAAATGCATTGCTATCTTCTTTTTTCATGTTTTTTCCATCATCTTCCCTCTCTAACAAATTCTCACACGTAAACACCACTTCCTCCCCCCCACCTCAGCAACGTTTTAGGAAACAAATCCCGTGAAGGCACTACACGTCTAGTTCTCGCCTTTTTGACTTCTCAGCGCCTGATCGCCATGTCACATCTGATGGAGTGTCACAGTATGGAGATGAGGGTGTCAGAAGTCTCTCTCTCTCTGTCTCTCTCTCTCTTTTTTCTTTCTCTCTCACTCTCTCTATCTCTCCTTCTCTCTCTTTTTCTCCTTCTCTCTCTTTCTCTCCTGTTCTCCATGTGCAGTGGTATCCGTGACACCCGGATTGATCCCACAGCCCTCCTCAGAGTGCGGCAGGTCCCTGTTCGGCGATGGCGTCTGTCAAGTCCCCTCCATATCGTTCCTCTGAGGGAGACCTTTTCCTAACCCCCGCCCCAACACATACATACGCACATGTCCATGTGCATACACACAGACAGACACACACAGACACACACATATTGTGCACACACACTTACACATACATTTCCATAACCCCCACCCCAACACACACACACACACACACACACACACACACACACACACACACACACACACACACACACACACACACACACACACACAAAATGACACTCAGACACACACATGCTTTACCTCTCTCCAACAAACTTCACCCAGAAGCCCAACCTCTTTCCCTCCACAGTATACCGAGTCTTACCATTGCCTGTGTTCTTTCTCTCTCTGTCTCTCTCCCTCCCTTTCTTTCTCTCTCTCTTCCTCTCCCCCTCCCAGTGCTGTGTTTTCCCGGTGCACATGGAGGCGTCTAATCCTGCCGTTTATCACGGCAGATTCCATTCCTGCCACAAGACCTACATTGTAACCAACCAGCTCCCTCATACACCCCCCCACCCCCTACCCACCACACACCTCGACTCTCTTCTCTCCTCTCTGCTCTTCTCTTCTCTCCCACCCCTTCTCCTACTCCACACACACACACACACACACACACACACATACACACATGTGCGCGCACACACACACACACACACACCACCCCCCTTCCTCCGGCAGGGGCTGAAACAGGTGCCAGGTGGCACTTGCGTAGCAGCTGTCTCGGCCGAGTGGATTTCCGCTGCCGCTTCCAGTGAGCGGCCCGTGCCCCCATACTCAGGAGTGAGTGAGAGAGAGAGAGAGAGAGAGAGAGAGAGAGAGAGAGAGAGAGAGAGAGAGAGAGAGAGAGAGAGAGAGAGAGATAGCGAGAGAGCAAGAGAGAGAGAGAGAGAGTGAGAGAGTAAGAAAAAGAGAAAGACAGGGAGAGAGAGAGAGAGACAGAGAGAGAGGAAAGGGGGAAAGAGAAGAGTGGGGAGATGCATATTCTCTTCCTCCTATGCAACACTCAGGAATTTCCAATGACTTCAACACTCAGACCCTCCTGGCCCCCACCCCCTCCAAGCCCCCCTTCACTGCTCTCCACCCTCCCCACCCCCTCCACCTTAGAGACTAGTGAAAGGGTAATTACCAACAGGTGGGAGTTTAACAGGCTACTCCTGTCTTTCCCTCTTCAACACACACACACACACACACACACGCGCGCACGCACGCATACACGCACGCACGCACACACACACACGCACACACACACACACACACACATACACACAAGCATGCTACATCAGCTTTGCAGAAACCAATCTCCACTTACTTGCTAAATTTTAGAAATGTTCTTTCTCTGGCACTACAAATATGTTTGATTACTATTTAAAAACAGATACTATGGTCTAAGCGCTGTTTATACTATATATCATATTTTGTTAACAAGTGTTTAAAGTGTTACAATTCCTGCAGATATCCATAATTGGCCTATCACACATACTATCACATTCCGTCAGAGCTTTTGGCAAGATATTTTTTATTTACATTTCGTCCATTTCTTCTGAGATCAGCTCTCAGTTGGAACTGTGTGTCTCTGTTGCCGAGGAACAGCAGACCACCAAGTTCTCCCTCCGACCACTTGTCTGAGTCACCCAGGGTGAGAAGTGGTCTCCTTGCACCTCTACCACCATGGCAACCACCCATCGAACCTCTCTCTCTTTCTCTCTCTCTCTCTCTTGCTCTCCCTCTCTCTCTGGCCAGTGTTACACCTTCCAGCGCCCGTCATGATTTAAGGCCCAGCGCGGTGAAATCCACTGCGGCATCATAACCCGTCTCTTCCTATTTGGTTTAACCTACAGCCTCCACACACTGATGGGCCTGTGTGTGGCTTCCCCCCGTTGCCATTTATTACTCCACTCGACTCCTGAAATTCTGTTTGCAATTTAAGCCCGCAAATTAGAAGCGTAAGTCATCTGTTTTCTATAACCCTCTGTCAGGCCAGCAGCCCTGGGCCTGCTACTCTGCTCTCCGCCCATCTACACTGCCCGAACAAGGGGACTCTCCTCCTCTTTTCTCCTCTCCTCCATTGTGCTCTCCTCCCCTCTTCTCGTCTCTTTTTTCCACTTCTCTCTTTTCCTCCCATCTCCTCTCCTCTCCTCTCCTCTCCTCTCCTCTCCTCTCCTCTCCTCTTCTCTCCTCTTCTCTTCTCTTCTCTTCTCTTCTCTTCTCTTCTCTTCTCTTCTCTTCTCTTCTCTTCTCTTCTCTTCTGTCCTGGCCTCTCTTTTTCTCTCCTCTCCCCTCCTCTGCACTCTACCATGTAGCCTCGACTCAACAGGTAGCACACATCACTAAGGTCACAGGGTCGTGTCTGATTTTAAACACACATACAGTTGAAATTGTGTAGATGAAAGGTCTGCTCCCTACTCCTGAGATGCAACTAGTCAGGAAGGAGGCCAGACAACTAACAACACCAAAGTCATTGTTCATTTGCTGATTTGAATGTGTATCTGGAAAACAGGTTCCCACTGACCTCTCGACTCAACTCTACTGTGTTGCCGTGGCAACTGACTCCAAGGTCATGGGCTTTTGTACTGTTGAGCAAAATGATTGAAATGTACAATATATCTACATGGCAGCCTTTTGCTCTATTTTTCTCCACACTAATCAACTGACCTACTCTACTGTATTTAAAGGTCTCATTGCATCGTTTTTTCATTAATTTTGCGGTGGTCTCAAGTAGTACTAATGAATGCCCTGTGAGCCGGATTTAGTGAAAAAAATGATTTAGTGATCCTATTACAGACTACTGTTCTAGTTTGGTGGAGGAGATGGAGCAGGGAGAATGGCAGGTTCTCGGCTATGCTAGTTTCAGGTTACAGTCATTCAAAGCACATTCAGTCATAACACACCAAATGCAGGATTTAAACATTCTGAACAAACACATTTACCTACTTATATTTCACTAAGTGAATATGTGCTGCAACTAAACTTCTCTGGTAATCACAACTATGACATGGCTTTTTTAATTTAACAAACTTATGTAATTTTGTATGACTTTTCCTTATTCGCAATAAATAACAATTTTACGTGCAGCATGCATAAGCAACTCGGAGTGACCCATCATATTTCAAAAACAAGTACTAAATGGTTTCTCGTGAAATGAGACCTTTAACTCATCCCTTACTCTACTCCACTCTTTATACGCTATTCCCATGGCTCAGACATCCTTTTCTACTCTCTCTCTGATCAACTATACTGCTGTACTGTACAGTATTCTACGCATCCTAATCCATGCCTTATTCTTACACTGCAGACTACCTTACACAGCTCTGCTCTACAGCCCTACAAAGCCAAGAGGCAGTAACTGCATATTTTGTAAAATTGAGTTTAGTTTGGAAATTGACTTCATAACACCTTCTTTGTCTTAACTCTTTGACTTAATCTCTTCTTGCTATTAGGAAAATAGAATAGTATTTTCTACACAAATCCATTCTACTGCAGCCAGTGGTGTAGTGGTAAAATCAGAGGTGCATATACTATGATTTTGGTGACCATGATGAGGTGGTTGCACGGTGCAACACAAGATGTTTTAGAAAGACATGTTTGAACAGTCCCAGTGCATTATTGGTCTCTATTGCACAAATACATGACATAGTGTGACTTTGGAATGTTAGAAATTGTGTTTGGTACATAAATTCTACTTTAGGGTGAATAAACTGTATTGATAGGTGGATAAACTCTGTTGAGAGGTGGATACACTCTGAAGATTGAGAGATGAGTAAACTCCATTTACTTGCATTTATCCTCCATTAGATCCCTGACTACAGCTCTACTCTGGGCAGCTGTACTCTACACAGCTGTACTCCACATAGCCCTACTCTACGTAGTGCTAAATGAGTAAAAGTGAGAAGCTACTCCTCCACACCCAGGACTCAGTCAGAGCTCATGGCAGGAGTCGACTCACATGTCACCACTGATGAAATGAGGCGCGAGGGTGGAGAGGGAAAATAGACTTCTCTAGACCCTTAGCCCCCACCCCCCACCTCCAAACCTCCTCCTTTGGGCCGTAATGACCCATGAGTTCCAGCACTTGGGAGTCTCCGAGAAGGAGTTGGTGTCTTGTCAGTGCCAAGGAGTGTGCTGGAACAACTGGGGTTATGGTGGTGAAAATCTCATAATCGATGCTGGAGAGAGTTTGGTGGTTTTGGGTAGGCTTCAGACACACTACCTGTGTGTGCACACATTGTCTGGTTTTCATCTTGCGTCAGATTTGCCTTTTGACTGAAGATGAAGGGGAGGTCACCTCTTGTGTGTGTGTGTGTGTGTGTGTGTGTGTGTGTGTGTGTGTGTGTGTGTGTGTGTGTGTGTGTGTGTGTCAGCCTGGCCACTGCCTGGGTGTCCACGAGTTTACACATGAAGAATAAACAGTTTATGATGTGTCCAATTAGTGGCAAAGTCCACTGTGCATGTTAATGGTATTAGTAACAGTCCATTCCTTCCTGTCATGCGGTATCTGATCATGACGAAGTCGCTATCATTAGCGCTCATTAATTCCAAACACGTCGGCTGTGTCAAAAGCGGAGGAGTCTGAAAAGACAGGGCGAGGAGATGAAATGCATAAAGATGGATGGACACAAGTCAGCACCTTCACTTTACCAAGGCAGCGAGGCTACAGAACTAATAAAATGCCACGGCTCTCCCCCAATGCAAATATAGCGCCACATTTCTTAAGGCCAGGGTGCCAAGTCATAGCAGCGCCAGAAAGAGAGCTTTAGTGTATAATTACTCATTGACTGCGGTCGAGAAACAAAACTGTGATGGATTAGGTTTTCCCATATATTTTCTCTAGTATAGTAAACACTCTATTGATATTATAAGCAGCAGGGCCATTTATGACAAATAGCTAAGTTCGTGACTTGTATTTGCCATTGTTTTGATAAGGCCTACACATGACAAGTAGGAGTTTGGCTTATATTCTAAATATGCCTTCCATACTTTGTGTTTTTGTATGTTAAATTTGTGAAAGGGAAGGATTTGCTGGCCTACGGGGAGTTTGTGATGACATTTTTAAAAGGCCCTTTACCTTTGACATAATAGGACATGGCTGGTTTCCCTGACTAAGAATGTAGTTTTCCACCACAAAATATCCTGCTGATGTTCTTTTGAAAGGCTAGAGTTTAAACATAATAGTTTAAACATCATTTATAAACAGCAATTAAAAGTATAAAGTTTTCTTTTTCTTTTTCAACTGAGTGATACCTTTTGGTTTTGTATAATATTTTCTTGGGACACAGGGAGGTTTGCAATACATTATTTTTGCTGAAGGCTAAGTGTGTGTGTGTATGTGTGTGTGTGTGTGTGTGTGTGTGTGTGTGTGTGTGTGTGTGTGTGTGTGTGTGTGTGTGTGTGTGTGTGTGTGTGTGTATGTGTGTGTGTGTGTGTGTGAGTGAGTGAGTGAAAATGCCCAAACTGTGCCCGGGCCTTACCTCAAAGGCAGTGATTTAATGCCCCATTCATTGGCCAGTAGGAGTTTTATCCCCAAAAACCCGCAGGGTTCCTGAGCCGAATCGTATTTTATTTCTCCCCGCAGCCAACAGTTGTGTCAATATGCAGCGTGAATATGCAAGGAGACTCTGGTTATTGCCACTCTTGCTTTTTAACACGCCCTTTTATATCACGGTGATGACCATTACGGCAACACGAGGCATCCACACCTCGCTGAACTCATTCAACCTCCATCTGACACATTAAAAGATAGCTGATATAGTATTGTGTAGCATGCATACTGAGTCAATTCGATTCAATTTAATGGTTTATTGGCATGACAAATCACATGCTGCATTGCCAAAGCATTCACAGTCATAACAAAACGTTGAAATAACATACACTGTGTATATGTGTATATAAAATGTTTAAACTTAAACACACTAGGATAAAAGCCCAGTGATATGAACACCAAAAAGGAAACACAGATGGCCTGAGATATCATATAAGGGCACACTCACTGGTAAGGCACCATGCTATGTGTCAGGTGAACGCCAAACATTCCCTTGCCTTCTCTGGTACCTCCAACAGTCAGTGATTTTACTTTGAGTGTATTATGGCATATAGAGTTTTTTTTTTCTCTGTGTACCGGTAAGTATCAGATTTTGACATGTATTTTTCTCCCACTCCTCAAGATCGCTCTGTAGGGAGAATCCTGTTGCATGACATCATTGGCGTTTTTCCTCCAGAGGTCCGGGCTACAGTCGGAGTCATGTGCAAGGTAACCGATCAGCCGTTCATGTGGCCATGTCCACGGCACAGTATTAAACAGCCGTGCATGTGTGTGTGTGTGTGTGTGTGTCGACAGCACTATAAGATCAGAGACCACCACTCACTTTCCTCCACTTTGGAGGGCGCGTCAGCAATCCCTGCTTGAGATGGACTGAAAGGCGCTAAGTGTGACGCCGTTTGACATGACCCTTTTTGTCCGTTTTGGCTGCGCTGGTGTTGCTGATGGAGTGGCCAGGGCATGCTCAGCATTTATTCTTTCTCAGTGACGCTCTCTCTCTCTCTCTCTCTCTCTCTCTCTCTCTCTCTCTCTCTCTCTCTCTCTCTCCGATATTTTTCCAATTCAACACGGTCGGAACAACAGCTCAGATTTCCACAGACAGCCGTGTCATTACCACAGCCGCTCTCGACACAACCTCCTCCACAAAAGTAGATTATTCTGATATGGGGTCTTCGTGTGAGTCCCGTTAATGACTCAAATGCTTTAAGCCTCACAAATTGTGTAGGCTAATAAGATTGCAGTGGCTTGCTCTCACTCAAATGGGAAATAGGATCATTAATGGGCTTTGTGTGCTTTCTCTCTTACACAGAAGTTCTGCATCACACTCACCTGTAAGTACGTTATGGACCCAACCAAGTGTTTCTGCATGTGTGACTTTGATGAGGTAATACCCCAAGAAATTAATAAATTGTAAAGCAATGATGGCTATGGCCCTTTTGCACCCCTGGAGTTCTTGAAACAACAGTAAGATGAGAGCATTTCCACGGTATTTTACGCAAGGCGCGTGTGTGCGAGTGCAGCCCAGTGTAAGGTGTTGATGATTGGTCTATGTGTGTGTGTGTGCATGTGTGTGTAAGTGTGTGTGTAAATGTGTACGCTAGAGTGTGGCCTAGTGCAAGGTACATGTTATTCCAGAGTGTTCCTATTACTGTGGATTCCTCAAACTGATCCAATAAGCTGCCGGTGTGTTTCCTGAGGGGTCAGAAATGGCTCAAAGGTGGAGCAAGTGTGTGTGTGTGTGTGTGTGTGTGTGTAAGTGTTTTTGGATCTGTTTGTGTACGCACTGTGCATTTCGAGCTTTAATGGTTGGTCTATGTGTGTGTATGTGCGTGTGTACTGTTTGTGTGTGTGTGTATTTTATTTCTTGTGAATGTGTGTGTGTGTGTGCGTGTGTGTGTGTGTGTGTGTGTGAGGGCAGGTGGAAGGGTGTGATGGCTGAAGGCAGAGTAAGGTCGGTCTCTTTTTGAATCATGGCAAAGGTGACATGGCCTACATGCACACCGACAGGTTTATAAGCTTTCAGCGAAGAGCAAAAGAGAGTGGAGAGAGAGAGAGCGAGAGAGAGAGAGTGAGAGAGAGCGAGAGGGAGAGAGCAAAAGAGAGAGTGAGAGTGAGTGAGAGAGGGAAAACTGACCTGCCTGTTGGCTCCTGTCCCAGACATGCAGGTAGAGCGCTGCTTCCAAAGCTCCTATTAAGTGCGAGGCGTCTGGCAGCAGGCTGATACACCTAAAGCTCCCACCGCCTTCGGCCAGCAGGCCAGGAGGAGGGCACGGAGTCAATTAGAGTAATTACTGTGTAACCACCCCTGACTGCATGGAAAGTGTGTTGCCTTTTGATGGCCTTTTTGTGTTCTCTCTCTCTCTCTCTCTCTCTCTCTCTCTCTCTCTCTCATCGCTCTGTTTAAAAAGATTTCTGCTGAAAGGTTCTGTACAGTGGTACCATTTGTCATGTTGTATTCTGAGTTGTCATGCCCTTAAGAAAGAAAATGAGGAAATACAGCTGTGAAATGGAATAAACATCGCACACAGTCTACGTGTCTGAGAGGATGGTCACTTGGTCAGTCCTCTTCATTTGTTTACTCTGAAAGAATGATAACTCAAACAAGTTAATATGCTGTGATAGGGTTGAAGTGGGTTCAAATATTCAGCCAGCTAAGCCAGACACCAACTAAAAAAAAACATGGAAATAAATAAATAAAAACATGCCAAAAGCTTTTTATTCCTGATTTCAAATGCGGAAAAATTAAGAAAAAGGAGCACAACTTATCAGGCAGCTGGCCAGACGGCCGCAAAGAAAAAGAGAAATGGAAAAAAGGAATCACATTTTATAGGCTATGCATGCGGCAGAAAGTGGGGGGAAAACAATCCCTGACAGATATGGAGAAGTGAAAGTGATAGAGCATGCCTAAAGTCCTCCTTAAAATTCATTTTGTCATCCTCAGATGGGAGATCAAAGCACCTATAAACACCTCCCATCAAGATATCAAGAACAATGGAGCCATCACGAGCAATCTGCCACGCCGCTCCGATAACGATCCGACCTGTTCTGGGGGAAAACGATCATATCTGCAGCCAAATTGAAGTGCTAAGAACAGGTGACAGTTGATAGACTCCCCCATCTGCATTTCAAAGGCCCCTCTTCCTTTCTCTCCTCTTTCCCCCTAGCCCCTCTCCCCACTCCTTCCCTTTCCTCTTCTCTTCTCTCCTCTCCTCACGTCTCCTCTCAGGAGCAGGAAGGGTGCGTTTAGCGGAAGGTTGTGTGGTGGAGAGGGTCGGCTGATGAGAGGTGCTGATATCTGTGCGGGCAGCACCGCGCGGAGCTGGAAAGCGGCATTATGCAATCTCCGGTGATTTGGCTGCTAGGTGAAGAGGAGGCGTCCCTTTTCATCTGTCCGAGACAGCTGCTCGTCTGTGTTTTCCTCTGTGTGTGTGTGTGTGTGTGTGTGTGTGTGTGTGTGTGTGCTTGTGTGTGGTATGTCAAGCATTTTCTGCCTGGCCTCCCTCCTTTTGTGTCATACTATTACATTTCCATCCATGTTTATCATTTAGCATGTTTATTTTATTTATTTGTTTACTTTTTTCCTTTCTTTTCACATGGACATAAACAACTAAACATGTATAACTGATGTAGATCCTTTGATCCTGAAAGATGCTTCACTATCCAGCCTTCTGAAACGACTTGTGTCACTGATTTGACATGCTAATCATTTAGTCTTTATGTAATAAAAGTATGTCTATGAGGAAAAATATATAATTGTGGATGTGGTTATGTCATTACCTGCGCATGAAAGTGCACTGCAATTTTCAAAGGATAAACTGTGCAGCAATGATTCCAATTGAAACGAACTTGGCAATTATGACAGCAGTGGTGTTAAAAAGGATAGGTCCTCATCTTAAATGCATATGGCATTGAGCTCTCCCTGCACATATTTGTGTACAAGCCTCATACAAAACCATCAACTGGCCTTGCTCCTGCTAAATGGCAGCATATTTGTGGACAGCTGATGCCAGTTTAATGGTGCCCTCACTGTTACACCTTAAAGTGCCAGAGGTGTATGATGTGTGATCATCTGCGTGGTAAGATAAGATAGCCATCACACACATTTAATAGCCATGCTCACAGCATGGTGCCCAGGCCTCCAATACCACTGAACTGTCATTACAGTCTTTTAAAAATGCTTTGTTGCTAAAATGTTTGTATTACGTTTCAGTAAACAATATCCCTTTTAATCTGTGAGAGGAAGAAGAATAAATGTTGCATAGGGGTTCTGATCAATGTTACTTTAATCTTGAGAAGGGAAACATAGCTAATAGCTTTCTTTCCTGTTTGAATCCGACTATCCTGAAACCATCAGCTTGATTTGACTTGCAAAAATGCTGGCAGGTACTCAAAGACATCTGTCACTAGAATAGTCTAAAAATACGTACTTCTGAGGAAAGGGAAGTTAATATTCAGATTGCCTTGTAGGTTGAGTGTACTTCAACTTGTTGGTTTGGCACATTTCTTGCATAACTTCAAATTCCCGTTTAGTTACACCCTTTTTGATCTCACGACAGCCAGGAGTATTGTGATGTGTCTGTGAGTCCTGTATAAGCACATAGTAATGTCAGCATGAAAGCATATTCTTTTCTGAGTATGTCTCTTGTAGAAGCACACTGTTTTATAAGCATGCACACTGTCAAACCTGTAATATGAATTTGAGAATTGTGATATCAATATGTTTTTTGGCTCATGCTCAGTGCTTGAGCCTTTTCATCCTCCTTACAGAAATGCATGATGGGAATTTCTTCCTCTCACAGGGCTTGCTTTACATCACTGGCCAGCTACTCAGAATGCCAACATGTTATGTGAAAGCATTTAAAAAAAGGCATTGTGTGAAAAAATGGACAGCAATAACAAGGCCCACCTATGGAACCTAAAGTCTGTCTTAAATCTAAAACGCATTCGCTCGTCCAAGCAAAATAGATTTTGTCATCGTCTCAAAACATTACCTTTCGCAGACACACACCGGCTTTCCAAGCAGTTGGGAACATATGTAAACATTATCTATTACGACACATTGGCGCAGGGCTGGAGGTGAGCGTTGATCTACTTTATGGCTGTGGTTCTTTTCTGCCTAGCCTTGTTTTCTTACTTAGTCCTACATTAGAGAAGTACAAGGATCAGGGCCCAGCTCAGTTCCCCTTTAATTTGAAGTGTCAGCAACCTGGTATTGACAGCCACCCACACACACACATACACACGTGTGCGCACATACGCACATACACACACGCACACACACTTACACAGTAAGCATACACACACACACACAAACACCCACACACACACACACACACACACACACACACACACACACACACACACACACACACACACACAAAGACAAACAGAAAGATACTCACAGAAAAAGACGTGCACACACACAGCTCCTGTCACCAAAATTCACCAGCAATTCCTTTACTTTCTTAACCATAATCAGCCTTGGTTTTTCTTTCTTTTATACAGCCTTTTTCATTACAAAAGCAAATGATCGTTGATGCTTTAGTCACAAAGCAACAGCTCTTTCACACCAATCTCATCTTGTGTTACATTTCACATGCCTTCAAACAGCAACACACTTCAAGGTTGTGCCTGAAAAAGGGCAAAGTGTTGCTATTTAGTCAGGTAGATTTTCGCAGAAAGCGAGAAATAGCTCCGTTCCCCCTCAGGTGCGATCCCTAGGAGTCCTGAGGTTTTCCTTGGAAAGCTCGGCCAGCGTTCGCTTAGAGTAAAAGCCTGCCACCTGATGCAAAACGACATTGTAATTCAAGTCCTCCACAATTCCCCACCTGCGGCTCTCAGCCATGATATCATGTATTACCTAACCTTCCGCGGGTGAGAGCATGCTCACAGGAGACCTGGCCTGAAAGCGCACCATGGAGGCTGTTTGAAGCTGTATTTTCCAGCTTTCGAAATCCGCCCCGGTGCTGTTGGTGTTCGCTGCTAGCCTCCATGCAGACTCTTTTAGTCGTTTGAGAGACGCTTGGCTGCGTTGCACGAAGCACATAAATAAAGTGGCAAAGTGAAAAAGTCGCTTAAATGGCAAACAATTGCGAATCACTTTCCCTTTGAAACCTCAACAGTGAGAGGAGTGATGATATATGCCATAAATACGCGGAGGTGCCGTGACTTAATGCCACTCGGGGGAACCACGTTTTATGGAGGCCTTGTAAATGTTGCAAACTGATGTTTTCAATTACAGTGAGTCACAATATGTGTGTTTGTGTGTGTGTGTGTCTGCATGTGTGTGTGTGTCTGTGTGGGGAATAGAGGGGTTCTACCCTTGATGCCTAAAATAAGTAGAACTCTCTCTACCCTGCGCACTGTGCTCCAATGACTTTTCATCAAGTCGTAACTCAGGGGGCGAGATGAGAAAATATAGTTTTTACAGGGCGCGGAGGTGAACCACAACAAAGGGCCAGCGACTGGGCTGCTTTGGGCCCACTTATCAGGAGACCGAGTGGCCATGAAGGACTAGTTAGGATCAGCCGCGACTGACGACGGCTGACAGCCCGCTCTTTGTGAGATAATTCTCTCTCCAAACCCCTCTCTCTCTCTCCCTCCCTCTTTGTCTCTCTGGTGTTTGCTCTCCCTCTGTGTTTCTTTGTCAGTCCCCCTTTTGCTTTTTCTTTTCTTTGCTTTTCTTTGATCGCTCATGCTTGGTTGGAATTGTAGTTGACATCTAATACAATATCACCAGGTATTCATGCTGCCACCAGCAACCTGAAGGAGGGAAAGTGTATAGCAAAAAATTAAAAGAGAAAAAGACAGAAAAAAGGCAGATGGAGAAATGTTTGCTAGAGTTCCCTGCCAGCTTTAGAGGGTGGATGTGTACGTATGTGTGTCTGTGTGTGTGGGGGAGGTGGGGGGGGTTGACCTTGCATGTATCCAGAGTTTTCTTTTGACACCAGATAACAGTGAATACCTGTCTCTCTAGCAAAGCTTCCCAGGCCCCTCTTCACCGCCTACACTCCCCCAGCCAGACCAGACGCCCCCACACTCTGGACAGTTATGAATGGCCTGCGGGGAGACTCTTAATAGGGGAGACGTCCAGTGTTAGCGCAACGTTAAGGAGTACATGCTCGCTCGGATCAGGATGGAGTAGGAGTGTGTGAAGTTGGACCGGTGGTGACTATAACTCATCAGAACCTTCCAGAAACTCTGGTGCCAGTGATGTAACTGGGTTCCACCCTTTGGCACGCTCTAAGCACCAAAGCCTTGAGTCCCCCCCCTCCATCCTTGTTTTCTCCTGTGCTGAGAGAGCTCCGCACTCCGCACTCCACAGACATTGTTTGAACACTTTGATGAAAAAAGGACCTAACTTTGACAGCTGAGATAAATTGCTTTCTCTTTTTTGCCTCATGTTCTTGGTTTTTTATATATTGGACACAAGAATTAGTGACAAATTATCAGTAGTAAATCGTTTGACTCCTGCTACTGTGGGAATAATAGAGTCCACACCAAAGTGGGGCTTTTTAGACATTTGGCAGAGATGGCAAGGTGTGACTTTGCAATTAATTCTGTATTTCACTTTTACTGAGGCTTAGCAATGTCTGTGTCTGTGGCATGTCTGGGGGTGTCTGTGAAACGTTATGTGCAGTGACAGTTGGGTTCACGTGGATTTGACCTGCAGGGCTCCTGATAGGGTTGAGAGCCCCGATGGTCTATGAGTGGCCCCTGTGTGCATCTTTCCTGCTCTCTCCCTCGCACAAAAGAAGTGTTTCGCCATGTTTTTTACTTAACCTTTTCTTCTGTTGCTTTCCCAAACTCTGCTGTCATCTTGAATTTGTAAGATGCAGGGTTGAGTGAGCGAGCCTCTGTGCATTTGTTTTCTCAACATCAACCTCCCTTTTACCTTATATTATACAGTTAAACACTTAAACACTTTTTTATACACATAATTACTTCAATGTTTCACAAAAACAGAGTGTCGAAATACCCACCACCCTTAACACAATGATGGTCAGAAAACTTGTGACTAATATTTTCTAAATTGCCATGCTTGTTTCTGACAGGGTTCAGATGAGGATATTAGGCATTTCATATGTGCTAACTAAAACTGAATTTAGAGGCAAATAACATTCTCGCACCTTAAGAGGCAGATGTAAATTATTGGTTGCAACTATGTGGGTACACACAACACACACACACATACACACAGATGCACACTGTCTTTCTCGTGCTCTCTCTTTTTCTCTCTCTCTCTCTCAAATACAGTTGCACTAAACAGTATCATGGTGCAGTTCTGCAAAAAAATACAGGAGTTGCATCTCCTTTCCCCACACGTGAAAGGAAGAGCAAAGTATCCTTCATGTTAAAATGACGCTTGCCTTGGCCGACTCCATATTTTAACCTTCTCCTAGTGCTCTCTGGGGGAAGTCTCTGTGGCGCGCTGGATAGTCTGTCAGGTCTTTTTTTCTGCCTGGAATTGGAGTCTTTTCCCCTGGATCAAGGCAGCTGTCGAACTCCCCCCGCCAACCCTCCCCATCTCCCTCCCCATCTCCCTCCCCATCCCCATCTTCACCCCCACCCCCACCTCTTCCTCACCAGTGTGGCTTTTGAGTGAATTTATCATCCTGAGAGTGACTCAATGCAAACAGGAAGTCTTCGTCAGTGCAATGAAGCCCCAGCCAGGGCTGATATTAAAGGCTCGGTGCAGGCCAGGCGAATGGAGCGAGCGCAGTGGATGCAGCAGCATGACAGCATGGTGTTTGCATGTCTTTGCCTCTGCCTCTGCCTCTGCCTCTGCCTTTGCCTCTGCCTCTGCCTCTGCCTTTGACTGCGGGATGCCAGAAGCATTTATCCCTGCAGGCTGCTTATCGGTGCGCTTCGTAAATCTACCTGACAGGCCTTTACAGGTACTGTTAATCCCTCTGATTTAATTCAGCTTTTTTTTCTGCAACTGGCAGGAAGCTCCCCTCTCTCCACAGGAAGATCAAGCTCTTATCCTGTTTTATTTGCTGTTGTCACCGCTATTGAGACCTGTGCTGGTGAAATGGCAGAGGCAGAGCTGAAGAAGAAAAATAAAATAGAAAAAAAAACACCATTTTGATGCCTTTGACATGACACAATCTGTCCCAAAAAAAAAAAAAACGAAAAACACTATCTCACCAAAAATGGGTTACAAGCATTACCACTGGCAAAGTAGTATCAGAAGATTACTTTTTTTTCGTCAGTGAAATGCTTTGTGTGCCTTTGGCCTTTGTGTGTCTGAACCAGGGCTGAAGTCTAAGAGGAAATGGGGTTGTTATCAACTAACAGTCGACCACGTTTCCTTGGCGTTGGAAGCTCAGAAGTTTCAAAGCTATGGAGGCCGAAGTGAACAGCAGTTTCTTTTCCCTGTTGGTGCTGGTGCCTTGCTGGCTGGAGCCTGCTGTTGAACAGGTGTAAACAGGTGTAAACACTGTGTTTGGGGTAATGAAATCACAGCAGCAAGAGGCCTGACAAGACAGGGACGTGAAACACAGTGGGACCCAGTGCTGTTTAACTTGTTGTCTCACGTTGCGACACTCATAATTGATAGAGGCCCTTTGTGTCTCTATCGTACCTTTTTTTACGCGGGCTTCCTTCCTACGCTAACAGTCCTTGCGAAATGTTCCCCCTGCCCATTCACACACACACATATACACACGCAGAGCCAAGAGCTTGCACAAGAGGAAAAGCTTGAGGCGCAAAGCTTGATGCAGGTGACAGGTTTGTGTGTTCTTAGCGGCCAGTCACATCCTCTTTGCTTTCCAGTGAGGACGGAAAAAAGGGTAAAGAAAAATAAAAAGACAAATCAGGCATTACCTTATCATTTCCTCCACAAGAGTAACCTCATTTTCCTGATCACTTATGTTAAAGCAACACTAAGTAGTTTTTTTAACCTTAAAATAATGTTTCCAAAATCGTTTCAGTGGTTCATCAACTTGTAACTGGGTGAAAGGCACTTCTGAATTTACTTTGCCATCCTCTATGGGCTTTAACCGCTCTAAGTAAGTTTGGAGGAGAGGGCCATCTCTCTATAGTTTGAATGAGAGATAATTCCACTTTCAACCTGTAGGTCGAGCAAAGACAAAAACTTCTTAAAAAAGAGGAATCATAAATGGAAGTTCACAATTTCTTACACTTCCAGACTACAGTTGAAATAGAGAAATTATTATTTGAAAAAAAAAAATGTTGTACAAGATAATTAGACAGCTCAAGCAAAGTAAGAGAAGATCTACATTTCGTCAGTGCTCAGGTGCCTTGTTAGAGGCTATTTTTTCTTCTCCAGGTTTTTGTGTAAGACTTAAGGAAATACTACGTGAGGAAAATAGCAGAGATAAAAGACAAATTGTGTAAAGAAAAGAAAGGATTTGCTTTCCCAGCCTTACTGGTGATTTCTCCTTTAATTTAGTGGTGCCTTGTTTGAGACTTACATATTTTCAACTCTCTCTTCCAGGTTTTTGAGTGATACTACAGTTATGAGAAATTACATAAGGGGTAAATATGACAATGATGAAAGATAAGTGGCTGAAATGATATAATCCTAAGACTCTTTTTTACCCATTACAGAGGGTTCTTTACCTTTGAGGTGTGGTGTTACAGGTTGCTTAAGTAGCTATCAAGTTTCTACAAAGTAGAAGTAGAAGTTTTAAACTGTATCCACCCCACTGGGACATCTTGCAACACCAGTGTTTCTGTAACAAAGCCCTGTAACATCATAGGTTATAGCCACATCTGAACTAGCTACCTGATGTTAGCAATGATTAGCAAATCAATGACACTATCTGAATAGCAAATTAGAACCAGCTGGTTTTGTGGATGGCTGGCAGAGATATGTGTTATTGATATGTGCTTTCTGAGGCAGTTACCAGTGGTGTTGTGGAGGGTAAACACAGTTTACACATATTTGTAAATTACAAAACAAACCTTCCTCTGTCTAAAACCTTGCAGCTGCAATTTGACACAGTGAATGTTTTGCGACTGCATAAGATATCTTGCACAACTCTTACTGATTAATTCACACCACCACAATTTCTGTGAACTTCTGTGAATTGGTTCTTATCATTAATTTGTAATACCACTTCTAGGTTTGTGCAACAAACACAGAGACTAGCTGTGAGAAATAAATGTAAGGAGAAGCTATGAAGACAAAGTGTGAGAAAAGCAATTCAAGAGCTCAGACCCACTGCTGTTGCTTGCCTGTTGAAGCCCATCTTTTCTCTGTCTCTCATCTTCTTCCTGGACTGGTAGGGATGGGGTGGGGGTCTCGCTAGTGGGTATGCGGAGACCTGTGGGGCTGTTATCTCCGACCCACAGCTTTGGTTCCCCCTGTCTCAGTTGCCAAAACACTCCCTTCAACATTGTGCTGAGTTCATCGAGGTGCTGTGTGTGCCACATCCCAACAGGAAAGAGCCGGACAACCACCGTCAACTCTGGCCGCCCGTCTGGGGACCTTGTGACAAGGCCCGTCCCTGTGATGCCCAATGGCACACAAACACACACACACGCGCGCGCTTACACACACGACACACACACACATACACACGCACACACACATGCACACACACACTTGTTAAAAGACCCGTCCCTCTGCTGCCCAACTGCCTGCCTGTGCCTATCAACCTCTGGCATGTCACCAAACCAAGGCTCCTTCACCCCTCCCTCTCTCCCTCCCACTATACTGTACACACACATAGCCACACAAACACACACACACACACACACACACATTTACACACACGCTCACGCGTGCACTCACATAAACAGACATGAACCTACATTCATAATTCATACCACGTACAACACAGAGACACATACTCACATATCCGTACTGTACAAACTTACTGAACGTACATGAACCCCTGCATGAGTGCTGACTACAGGGCTCCTGTGGATACATGAATGAGACATGAATGACATACACACACACGTACACACTCACAGATACACACACAACCGCACATGCACACACACACAACTGTGAACATGATCCTGGAAGGGAGGGCCCAGTCCATGCCCCTCTTGCTGTCAAAGCTGTCACTAGACTTTGAAGGAGCAGACCTCTTTTATCAGAAAACCTGAAGCCTGCCTGACAATGGGGAAGAGCTGCCAAAGAGTGACCCGCGTGTAAATTTAGCCACGGCTTGGCAGCCACCCATCCCAACTGTC
>CM050220.1:27625923-27633423 GCA_027475355.1 Coilia nasus | reverse complement strand
CCATATGGCCCTAAGCCCTCAGTGTCGGCCATCACCTGACAGGAACCCCCCACTTACACTGACCTTATTTGGTGGGGTCCAGGTTTGAGCAGTGGTCAACAGCCAGAGTTGGCTTGTGTATGTGTGTGTGTGTTTGTGCAGGTGTGTGTGTGAGAGAGAGAATGTATGTATGTGTGTGTGCACATGTGTCTAGTGTGTATTTTTGTGCAAGTGGTGTGTGATGTTAAAAAGCATGTGTACATCTCTGTGCGTGAATGTGTGTAGTGTTTAAAAACTGTACATTTAAAATTGCTGTTTAGAAGTGATGTGTGACAAAGTGGGCATGTGTCTGTTAATGCATGGGTGATGTTTTAAAGTCTGTGTGTGTTTCAGGGTGGGGTGTAGAGGTGAGAGGGTCGCACTGGATGGGGGGAGGGGTGGTAGGGGGGAGACCCCATTTTTTGCCCGACCTCAAAAAAATGAGAAAGAAAAGGTTTGCATTGATTTTTCAGAACCCCGGCAAACTATAAATCCCCCTGATTACTCTGTACTCTCTTGCTTGACTGGGCCTGTACAATCAGACGTCCGCGCTAACAATGCAGCCCTGATGAATCAAACCTCCGCAGCATTAGTTTCACCTAGCTGCCTTTTTCCCATGCGCCAGAGTTCTTTGTCAAACCTTGTTTGATGGGAAAGACTACTGACACTTGGTGCACCTATTGATAAACACGTCGGTAATGAGGGGGAAAGGAGGAACAAAAGCCAAATAAGTTGATTAGAGCCTTTTGGAGGAGAAACAGCTCATTCGTCTCCTGCTCCACAGAAAAAAGGTGGCTGTGCCCATTTTCAAGAACTTCAGTGTCATCCTTAAAAAAACAATTAGTGCCTTTGTGGACTTGCCATAATTTTTGAGGCACCTCAGGAAATAAATTCTCTGATGTGTTTTTTTGATGACATAACTAATGTGCAAAGACCTAGAGAGAGTATCGGAAATGTGGATGCCTAGGAACTTGAAGTTCAACAGACATGTTACTTACAGAAACATGCTTACTCGCGTATAATCTCCTTAGTTTTCTCCAAGTTGAGAAACAGGTAGTTTTTATAAAACCACACAATTAGGTTCCTAATCTCTCTATAGGCTACCTTATAGTTATCAGTGATTCCAGTCCAGTCCAATTGCTCTTATGTCATCTGCAAATTTCCCCATGCTGTTAGTGGGATGCTTAGCCACACAGTTATGTGTAGAGACTATAGAGGAGCACCAGAGCTCAGAACTATAGTAGCCTGTTCCCAACTCTAACTGTCTGCTCTCGGCCTGTCAGGACATCCTGCAATCACCTGCAGATGGGATTGCAGAGGCCAAGGACTGTCAGTTTAGTTACCAGTATAGATGGTATGATTGTGTTGAAAACAATACTTCTGATTTTACAGATAAACGACTAGATTTTACATGAGGTATATATAAATAGATTTACCATTTAAGTAATTTTAGTATGACAGAAATGTCATTACAAATATTCACTTGTGCTCAGGTTAATATGTAGATTACAAAATATTTTGATTTGCAAATACAATTAGTGCTAATTTATTTGTTGATCATTGTAGAGAGAAAGAGAGAGAGGCAGAGAAAGAGAGAGAGTTTTCAAGTCAGTTTCATACCTTTTTGCACATGTCTGTATGTTGGCTCAGGCCAGCGTGCGAATCTGAGCAGTGTGAACAGCATTAGGCACCACAGGCAGCCTGACCCTCCTCTCTGTCTGGCTCCACAAGGTCACTCTCACTCCACTCTACACTGGCTCTGCTAGTGCTAGGAAATGGCCCAGCATGTTAGCAGACTCCAGATTCATGTATGTGTATGTGTGTGTGTGGGGGTGTATGTGTGTGTGTGTGTGTGTGTTCCTGTAAGTGTTCATATCTCTGTGTAAGAGAGGAAAAACTGGCATTTCTGTGTGTGTGTGTGTGTGTGTGTATGTTTGTGTGTGTGTGTGTCTGTGTCTGTCTGTGTGTGTGTGTGTGTGTGTGTGTGTGTGTGTGTGTGTGTGTGTGTGTGTGTGTGTGTGTGTTTGCACACCACTGCTAAGGATACCCTAGAGGTCAGAGGAAAGGAAACGATGGTGAGCTGAAGCGTGTTGAGTGACGGAGTTTCTGCTGTCCAGGCCATTCCTGCCAAGCGATCTCCTGCACTTCCTACTACGAAGCCAGCACGGAGCAGCAGTGTGTGTGTGTGTGTGTGTGTGTGTGTGTTTGTGAGTGTTTGTGAGTGTCCGTGGGTGTCTGTGTGGCTGCGCGTGCATGTGTCTGCGTATGTATGTGTGTGTGTGTGTGTGTGTATATGTGTATGTGTGTATTTATGTGTGCGTGTGTGTGTGTGTGTGTCTGTGTGTGTGTTAGGGGAGCAATCATGTAATATGTTACCACGCAGTGGAAAAAAAGATTTGAGGGCAATTACTAAAGAAGGGGTTAACCAGACACATGAGCCCCTGAGGGACATCTGCAATACTGACCCCACTCTGAACCCAAGAGCTTTTGGCTACAATAAGGGATCTATGACTGTTTGCTTGGGACAAGTTGACAAAGTACAACAAAAGCTAATAGTAAAATAAAAACATTAATAAAATTATACATGTACATACACATATTACACAATATGTCTGCATATATGCACATATAAGTTGGTTGAATTGGTTTGTTGGTTGGTTGCTGTTGGGTGAATTTTGGTTTGTATTTTTTTAAAGATCTCTTCTGTGGTCTATTTTTAAAAATCACAATCAGTCCTTGTCTTTTTTTGACACATCTATCTGATTATGCACTAAAAGGCATTCATTTCACTATATAATGTGTACAGAACTGTTTAGCAATGCAAATACTCTCAAGCAACGTTCAGCCGTGGTTGGGGGTGGGGCGGGTTCAGCAATGGCGGCGTCATGTTCAGGGGCGGGACAGAGAAGTCAACGTTAATTGTGAGTGGCTGCAACAGAATGCTTAAATCAGTAGGATGAGGTCTCATCTGCTCGTCATTTAGCCATTACCTGGGAGACTCAGGCCTCCTGCTGTGCCAGGGGTTTGATCCAGAATCAGTGTCGGGCCATGGCCCCCCTCTCCCAGACACACATGCGCACACACACACACACACACACACACACGCGCGCAGACACACACACACTAGGGACAATGCTGTGATACAAGCATGGAACAGGCTGTTCACTGATGTGTATTGTTTGTCTAAGTGTACTGTATTCATCCCTATCAAATAAACCATAAATAAAATAGCACACACACACACACACACACACACACACACACCACTCCCTCATTACTCTGCTTGTCCGTAATATCTCCTTTTATCTCTCCCCACTGATATGCTTTTACTCTTTGTTTTTTTTTTTTTTTCATGTTTGTCACCTCCCCTGCTGGGGGGTGGGGGGTGATGGGATAAAAACGCTTAAAAAAGGAGGGAGAGAATAAAAATGCTTTTCACCTTTCAAGACAGACCAAGCTCTCTGGGGAACCTAAAGGATGTAAACAACGTGTACAAAGGTGTGTGTGTGTGTGTGTGAGTGTGTGTGTATAATTGTTAAACCTGGAAAGCAATGAAAGAGCCAATGACTAGAGTGTATGAGAGAATGTATGAAGCACCCTTTCTTTAGTAGGAGACAGGCAGAATGTGAGAGGAAATATGAGTCATATTACTGTAGGATAGCAAGCACACACACACACACACACACACACACACAGACACACACACACACACACACGCGCGCGCACGCACACACACACACACACACACACACGTGCGCGCATGCATATACACACACACACACACACACACAGACACACGAAGACACTCGTGCACGCGCGCACACTCACACACACACACACAAAGACATACACACACAGACACACACCTTTTTCCCACCTTGTGCCCTGTATGTGCCTTAGGTGTTATGCTAATTGCAATAAATACCCCCCCCCCCCCCCCCACACATACACACATGCAGTGTAATATCAGTATGATGCTGTGATCAGTGTGGATTTGATGGCCTGAGGACTGTCTGGGCATGGCATCATTTGGGTGAAAATCTCCACCTCCCCCAACCCTACACACACACACACACACACACACACACACACACACACACACACACACACACACACACACACACACACTCATACACTCCCACACACACTGGTGTAACCTACAGTCTGCCTGTGTGGTTTTATTTTCAGGCCATGAGATTAATCAATGTTAATTTCCCCGGATTAGCCGATAGCGTCTCATACGCATTTCCGCCTCTTTCTCCCCTTACACGCGCATTATAGAGATTTAGATTAGGGATATGTTTATGTTGACAGGAAAAGCTGGATTAGTTCATTTACAGGAGGAGAGGAAATGAGAGGAGAGGAGAGGATGAGAGAGGAGAGGACAGGAGAAGAGAGGAGTAAAGATGAGAGAGGAGGGGAGATGAGAAAAGTGGAGAGGTGAAGACTGGAGGTGGAGAGCGGGCATATTTACCAGGCATGCAAAAAACACAAACACACACACACACACGTACCCTCCCTCTGTACCTCTAGGCTGCTAGTGTTGATTGTCTGGGCAGAGGGGTCCAGCACTGGCTTGAGAGAGAGAGAGAGAGAAAGAGAGAGAGAGAGCGAGGGGGGCAGGTAAGGATTAATGGAAAGAGGTTGTTCACCACCTAGGCAGACATGCTCAGTATGATATATAAATAAATAAGAAGGAAAATACTTCTCAGGTAGAGTGGAGTAAAGTGGCATTGAATGAGCTGGAGGAGTAAAGTATTAGGCTACAGAGGGACTGAGTGGAGGTGGAGGAAAACCAGCAGTCCCAGCCAGGCACAATGGCCACAGTGGAGGGCTAGCAGATGACTGGTATTATCCTATCAACCTGCTGTTAGCTTATAGACCTCCACCCTCCAGTACACTCCACTCCACTCCCATTCTACCCTCTGCCCTCCTCTCCCCTCCTCTCCCCTTCCCTTCCCTTCCCTTCTCCTGCTTTCCCCTCCCCTCCATGGTGGGACGGTGTGGCCTGGAGTTCACCAATTGCCCCCAGCTAAATGGCCCTGCTGCAGACTCCAGGCAGACGGGGGAAGTAGGTGCAGAGAGGAACACTCAACTCCAAGATGGAGAGAAAGAGAGCAAGAGAGAGAGAGAGAGAGAGAGAGAGAGAGAGAGAGAGAGAGAGAGAGAGAGAGAGAGAGGGAGAGTGGCAGAGGTGGAGAGAGAGAGAGAGGCAGAGGTGTAGAGAAAGAGAGAGACTCGTTAGGCTGTAGGTGCAAGTAAAGGCAAATGAAAGACAGAGAGGCTGAGAGAGCAATAGGAAAAGTGTGAGTTAAGAAGAGGAAAGGAGGGAGAGAGAGAGGGAGAGAGAGAGAGGGAGAGAGAGAACTGGACCGAATGAAAGATTGAGAAATTGAGAGAAAGACAGAGAGAGTGAGTGAGAGTAAAAAAAGGAGGGAGAGAAAAAGAGACCCCCAGCAGGGGAGTTACCTCTACTCAAGGTTTCGTTGTACCCGGCTCACGGCGAATCAGCATTTTTCAGCGGACAATGGGCTCAGCAGTGCCTCTATGATTGCTTCTTTTCAAATGGTAATGGGCATCCAGGCTCCTCCGCCAGCTTTTTTCGTAGGAGAGGACAAATTGCAGTTTACAAGGCACAGAGAAATAAAAAAAATCTGAGCTGAATATCTTTTTTTCTGCCCCCTTTTTTTAATTCGACAAACTGACATGTAAATTACCCCGTAAGTGCTGCACTCTGAGGTTCTGATCATCTCCTAATTGTCGCAGTCAATTGTAGCCAACAGTCTCTTCAATCCTGCGCGCTTTGACAACAAGCAACGGGATCAAAGACGAATCAACTCTCTTCAATTTCGGTCTGTTTAGGGTGACGCCAGAGAGAGAAAAGAGAGAGAGAGAGAGAGACAGGAGGAGGAAGAGAGAGGTAGAGGGACAAGGAACGTAGAGCGACATCATAGCGACAGTAGTCATCTGGATCACATGTTTACCAACAAACATTTGTCAGAGCTTTTTGTTGTTGTGCTGCTGCTGATTGTGGTGATAGTGATGGTTGTTGTCGTCGCTGAAGGTTTTTCTGCTTGTCGCTGATAAAGTCTGACAACACAATCAACATCCATTATGATACATGCAGATTATGTTGCTTAATTCTTAATTTTGTATGTTTAGAAGTACAGAAACACACATTTGCCCACTCCCTCCCCCCCCCCCCCCACCCCCCACCCCCCCCCCCCCCCCCCCCCACACACACACACACACATACACACACACACACACGCATGCATCTCTCTGTCTACGAGCTTGGTATCATGCGATATTTGATTTACCAGAAAGTATTTCATTGGCTGAAACTTGACTCATCATGATCATGACTGTTAGAGTGTGTCACACTGCAGCACCCAGCATGTCTACGTTGTGTTTGTTTGAGCTTGTCCCTCTCTCTAAAGGATGCTCTGGCTCTGTCACATATATAGCCCGTCACCACCAACACCATTCTTCTAATGACCTGTGCACTGTGCGTGTGTGTGTGTGTGTGTGTAAGAGGAAGAGAGAGAGAGAGAGAGAGAGAGAGAGAGAGAGAGAGAGAGAGATAGATAGAGAGACAAAGAGAGAGAGAGAGAGAGATCTGTACATTATGTTCTTTTCTTTTTTCTTTTCTATTTTTCTACTGTAATATACTGTCCTGTTCTCCTGTATGTATGTCTACACATAGCTCCTCCATACCTAGGTGTCATGTGTACCCCTTACTTGTATTACTGCTTTGGCAATGTGAATGTCTTATTTGTCATTTAAGCTGAGTTTAGAGAGAAAGAAAGAAAGAACGAGCCAGAGAGAAACACAGAGGAAGAAAGAGATACTGCTCAGGAAAAAAAAATGCTGTGTAGGTGTTCATCTGTTCGAATGTGAACTCTTTCACCTAAAGTGTTGCCACAGGATGGAGCGAGAAAGAGGTAAGCAAGAGAGAGAGAGAAAGAGAGAGGGAGAGAGAGATAAATGAGGGAGAAGAAGAAAGGTTGCAAGGAGGTGTATAAAGAGCCCGCTCTGAGATATCTGTGGCGCAACACACTCCTTCTCACCTCAACATGGTAATTAGGAAGGCAGAAATTAGCTGCTTGTTTAATGAAGTAAAACTTCAAATTAAAAGTATTAGCACTAGTAAAGGGAGACACAGCAATGAAACCTGAAACATACACGGCAGTCTGTAGAACCTTAAAAGCCTTTCTCAAATTCGTACCTTTCCTTTAGCTAGAGAGGAGAAATTTACAGGACTATCAGTTATGTGATACGTGACCCATCTCATCCACCCCTCCTCCACCATCACCATGAGCTCCTCAGGAGGAAGATATCATATTAGCGGCGGGGCAACTCGATCATCTTTGTTGCATACCATAGTGTCTGGGGGAAAGAAATGTATTATTTTAACTCCACACATCTCACACACAAAAGTTTTTTTTTTTTTTTAAGTGGTGCCAATGTTTAGGTCCTGTT
>CM050220.1:27613423-27620923 GCA_027475355.1 Coilia nasus | reverse complement strand
AGAGAAGTCAGTTTCATGCCAAGTAGCTATATCGTTCAGATTTACTCACCTTTTTATTTAGCTCTCCAAATATGCAACAGTCACACGCTAGTAATAATAATAATAATAATAATAATAATAATAATAATAATAATAATAATAATAATAATAATAATAATAATAAAATGACAGCCCTCTTTGTTCTTTCCTTATCCTGAGTAAGATCTGTTACATAAAGTCTCTCAAGGGACTAGTTCTCCTAAGTGGTTATCTGTCTACAGCCGGAGAAGCATTTCTTAATTCCAGATGTTGAACACCTTTCCTCTCACCATGCGTCCGAATTCGCTCTGCTCTGATTGGCTTTGAACAAAAGCATCAAATAGTCCAGCCCCTTGATTGATGATTTAATTATCCATACAGTAGATAAGAGCGTAGAGCTGGAAGAGAATGACTAGTTTATTTACATAACCAATCACGTCCCTTCAAAGGTGGAGCCTCTCTTTTCCGTGTACTCAGGGATACAGCGTGCTGTGGCTTCACTCAGTGTAAATAAATTAAACACAATAAAACAAGAAACCAGTTTAACAAAACATCACCAACAGCCACGCCTACCGTTTTAGATGAAACACCTATTTTCCAAATAAGTCTCCAACGGCTCATTTGTCCGGTGCATGTTTCAGTTGCAAACAATGAAGATATAACGGACAAAGTAGCCTCCAACTTTCTAACCACACCCTTTGCTTAGAAAACGCCTACAATTAGTGCACATCCAACACCTGCCATCTAAGTTCATGTAAGATTACACTGTGTTTATGCTTTCAAGATCACGTGGAAAATGTACATATGATTAATCCGTGCATTCCTGTTACTATTGTCTCTGTTTTATTTCATTCTGGCTGTCAGCTAAAGAGATGTACCGATAGCTGAACTTACATGCTGATATTGCACTCTGTGAATACGCCTATGAACATGACACGGAACAGTGTTTAGAGCTGAAGTTTGTGGACATTCATATAGCCTTGTTTTTCGGGTCCTTTCAAGTTTCCATCATGTAGTTTTCGAATGAATCATTTTTCCTGGATTGTGTGCACTTCCAATTCTGTTATGAACACAACTCTCAATCTTATTATTGCTCTGTGTGCAAAACAAACACAAAACAACTCGCTTTCGTAGAATTACAACACGGGAGAGGGAAAGAGAGAAAAATAACTTATCACGTTTCCCAGAAGATGCTCACGTTCGGTGTTCCTCAATTATCCCTCCCCGTGAAGATAGGTGGCGTGTGTTTCAGGGTCTCTCCTCTGTATTACAGAAAAGAAAAAGAAAAAAATGTCATTAGAAGAGGCGTAACACGTCAGTCCGTCCCCAGGTTTGTTTCCTGGAGTGGCTGAAAGAGATCAGTTCTAACCTGCCCAGCAGGAATAACGGTCCTTCCTCCAACTATTTCTAAGGCTTATTATCGTTTTGCAAGGATCCCGTTCTCTTTAAAACGCCGCTGCGCTTGTTTGTTGTCTGTCAACCGAAGTCACCAAGAAGACAGAAACGTAAACAATCAGGTATGTGATATATATATTTTTTTGCCTTCAATTCACCTTTTTGGTCTAGGTAAACGATCTAGCTGTCAGAGTAACGGTTCGCCTCTCAGGGAAAAAAGTATCTCTCCCCGGCAAAGCCTTTTGCCTTAACTTTTCTCTACCTGCGCAGGTAACATAGGTGCGCGGTACTTTACTAGTGAACACTTTCTTGGGAACATAATTCCTTACATAGTTGGTGCGTTTTATTAAATTCCTAATAATTGTAGATGAGGAGCATACGGGTATTTTAGGCTGTCTTGCAACATACACAATAAATAATTGCTGCCCATTCATTTGAACTTAAAGTCTTTATATTATTGGTTTTGCCGTTTTTAGTGTCCGTCTTCGATTTGGGGCCACATTTGGCTTATAGATATTTACTGCACCGGTTACGTTTCAAAACACAGCCCACACTGACAGCGGCATACTTTGTTATGACACAGATCAGTATTTTTCGGCGTGAATAAATCAGTGAGGTTTGCACTAACTATCTTTCATTCATTTTCATAAGATCACAACTGGCGTGGTGTTTGTTAGCATTCGTGTTTGTTTTTCCAGTCACGCTTCGTTTCCCATTGTAATACAATCGCACAGGCTGGAGCCAAGTCAACATGATGAGATCCTCTTAAATTTACAACCCCGATTCAACGTTGAAATTTGTATCGTGATTAATTTTCACCCGAGCCGAGCACAGTTTACTAGACAAGAACTCGACACAGACAATATGCATGGACTAGAAGTTCTCACTTTGCCTGTGGCTCACTCGCTTGCATTGCACAAGTCTTTCGAGCGCTCTGCATCCTCTGCTGCTTAAACTGTAATCCTGGGGTAAGGTAACAAAGTAAAAATAAGACAACAATTGTAACTAATGCAACAAATATAATTTCTCTAGCCGTGTAATAGAAAGTATTCTAAGATGTCAGTGTAAAACATAGCACTAATAAAGCAATTTCACTTCTAAATAACAGTAAGTATTTTTGTAGCAACAATGAGTTTAATAAACACAACAGCAACAATACAAATCTACATCTTCCAACTCTGCCTGACCTTGTCTAAACCTCGTAAACGTTGTGAACCTGAGAATCGTGGATTATTTGTAGAGCAAATGCATGCCCTGCCGGACTAACCCCATAGTTTAGGAATATTAATTTCTTACTCAAAATTATGATTAAGGGAAAAACTCTCCGCACTGCCTTCAGTCCCAGATGGATACATCTGCAAACTTCCTGTCATATTAAATGCATACATTTTCTATATAAATGTGTGATATTATTACATACAGTTGGAATGACATTGAATGCGTTAAAATGTAGAACTGTCAGAATAGATAACGAGCGCAACAGATAACTGTTTTTGGTTATCACTGCAGTCAAACACTGAGTTCCCGTGCGCGTGATGGCATTTTCGAAGAAATGTTTTGTTCAAATGCAGCTTGAAATATGTGTGAAGTCAACTATATGGTCATATTAAGGCTCACTGTTTTAAAAGACTGTCTTCCTCCATTGGCAGTGTAGTGCATTGTGGCTCACACTGAGGGTGCAATTCTCTGTCTCCCCCTTTGCCTCTCCCGTTGTCTTGTGTTGCTTGCACTCACGCCACCCTCATCACTAGCATTAAATGACCAAGTGTATATTCAAGCACAAAGAAACCCTTCTCGCCTTTAGCGCGACCAAGTGTTTAATCTAGCGACATGTAGAACACTGTAAGGGTGAGTTTAACGCACATTTTAATGCTGAAATTGGCGCCTGCTTTTTAAATGGGATCTCGCAGTGCCCACATTGTTGCTGTGTTTGGTTGCTAGATATTGAGCCTGCGTGCTGCTGATTCAAGGAGTCGAGCCCATGCGAACTGCCATCTGATCCAGTCTTATCAATGAAGCAGCTGATCATGGCGGATGGCCCCAGGTGCAAGAGGCGAAAACAAGCCAACCCAAGACGGAAAAACGGTAAGAAACTATACCAAAGTATCTGTGCGTTATGAACGAATGCGTGAACGCCGAATTTGACTGTTGTCATTGAGCTTCGGGATATGGGTTTGGCGAGGGGCTAGCGCGTCGCATGTTTTCCTTTCCTTGGGAATAAAGGACTCGAAGTGAGAAACAGTGTTAAATAGACCTTGATGGTAAACTAGCGGCTCTGTGCTGTAGTATTTGAAGCAGAATATGCCGATTTAATTCGCTTGTTTTTTGTGTTGTATTTAAGTGTTTATACACGGAAGTTAAAATAAGTTGAGAGTAGTTGAACAGCGACTGTTGAGGCAGCAGTGGGGCAACGGGAGGAATGTTCGAAAGTTCAGCGGTACTGTTGTCTTTATTTCCCACTAGACGGGGACCGTTATGTTGGCTGGAGGGTAGTTTGTTTAGACCTGTGTTCTTGTCATACCTGTGGAAAATGGTTAGCAGCTGGTTTTGAGGCGTACCATTGACTGTCACAATTTAGCCCGCCTGCCCTGCCAATCTAACACATTTCTCTTAGATCACCGCTCTGGTGCGAAATGCTCCGTTATTATTTTCATTCATTCCTTTGTGGTGAATACTTTAGTTGTGTGTGTATGTGCGCTATTTCTAACCCCAGAAATAGACTTACTAGTTTGTTGTGGCACTTGTAGATAAACAGTAGTTATGTCCATTCTGTTCAAAGATGACCAGTAGCGTCCACGACTGGTGTCCCAGGGTTGTACGACAGGGTATGCCATACAAGTGTAATTGCGATAACACAATTTGTGGTGTATTTGCGTATAGTAGAAAAGAACAAACACACGCTGTCACATAAATGAATCCTGTGTAGTGGTAACTAAACCACTGATGGATATAGTTGACATGCGAGTTTGGAAGAATTAAAAAAATAGGCAGAATTATTTAATAAGTTATTTATTATCCGAGGCATATCTTTTATTTATTTTAGTTTGTTAACTAGTTGATTTGGGGAAATTCTAAACTTTGATTAAATGTAGTTTTTTGGTTTTCCTTTGCTTAGTGTTTAAGTCAATTCTCTCCTACAACTGATAAAACTATTGCTGTCCTAAGAAAGTATGCTGCCATTTCCAAACGCGCGACGCTGTAGGGTACGGATGCGTTTTGTTTGTGGAACTAATGGAGTAATATTTTGGTATTGGTATGTTATAACGTTAATTCCGCTGTTTCACGGGGATTAAGTAGACTAAAGGCGCATTCATTTGTCTGTGAAATGTAGCTACCCTGTTTCCCCTATTCACGCCCTGAAATGTCATAATCGCGTGCTTCTTTTATGTTTTGGCCTTTTTTGGTTCAAATTAATGTCGCGTATTGATTTCTAAAATCAATGATAGTAGTTGAGGATCTTCTTCTCTGCATACAAGTAGCTTGAAGCACGCTACTGCTTCCCAGCCCAACAAAAGGTTGGAGTCAGGCTGTCCGCGTTAACTGGGCAAAGCATGGCTTTTGAGATGAGGGTGAAACAGTAAACAAACGCTCGGATGTTTGCTGTAGATTTTTAACCCGCTACTCTCAACTGTCGCTGAAAGAAGCGCCTATGGTGATGTAAACCTATTCCTGACTGGAGCTTTTTGGCGGTCTAGGATCAGAAATAATTCTGTACAAAACATGTTTAATTCTTATAGCCTACCCTTATTTATGCAACATGCTAAACATGTCCTAGAGTAAAACAAAATTCCTACGAACATCACTGTGGCATTTCCTATTTATCACTTTGGGCTCAAAATTGCCCAAATATAGATCTTGTAAATATTATTAAAATTATATTTGAACTTGCTATTATATCTTGGACATTAAAAATGGAGTGACCCCCCCCCCCTCACTTTATTATTTTACCCCCCTCATGTCACACGATGCCTCCAATAGCCAGCCCTTTGGGAATGCTTTGGTTTTATCTGAGCTGAGAGGAGATTTTTTTCTCCACTGGGTCCATGAAAACAGGGCTGAGAAGAGCTTGTGTCTTGGTCGTTAACAGTACGTACGATGATGTTTATCGCAGTGATACTATAATTCCTAAAATTGAATAAAAGTTTTCACAAACTGGATTGAAATACTGAAAATCTAAAATGGGCACCCGATACCTTTGGGACACATTCATTTTAAAAAGGTAACTGTTTCACAGAAATAATAATAAAAACATGTATGTCAGATTCTATAAATATTTTGGCAGATGGCGTATTTCAGTGGAAATAATTTTAAGTACTGTGCATTGTGTTAATAAGCATGCTAAGAGTATGTGTGTGTTTCATAGGCATCTCTGTTTAAGTTGTTGGTAGGCATGGTTTATGACTTTGTGAATGGCCTCAGAGGCTAGTATAGTGTACAGTACGGTGTCGAGGTGCATTGACAGTTTGTTTATGTCACATCTAAGGCTTCATCAATATTTCAGGGCATCACTCACAGCATACCATCACTCTAATGCACACTGACTCACATTACACATTTGATTAAAAATATACTGGTAGTTTAGTCATAAGTCTGACTAGTAGCACCAAGAATACATTTTACCACCTATCTATAAAACTCCTACTTATCGTATCAGTCTGTGCGTATTTTACAAGCAGTGTAAGGACACTGATGTTTGGCGTCAGACTTAATCGCCCTCCTTCGACAGTATGGTGACTTTTTTCCCTTTTTTTGTCCCTGTATGTTTTGTTTAAATGTGTGGCGATCAGTGATAACACAGCTGTTTGTCCTGTAGCGAGATCAGAGTTCTAGTCTGCCTTTTATGATGTTCTTGATATGCCTCTTCCCTGGACGAGATGACCCAGGTCCCATCCTGTGCACGAGCTAAAGGTCACCGTGTGGTGCACAGCTAAGCTTATGGCGCCTGTGTAGTTTTGTTGTCATTTTCTGGCCCTCCAGGTGTTGCAAGGCTTCTCCAGCTGTGTGTGTGTGTGTGTGTGTGTGTGTGTGTGTGTGTGTGTGTGAATGTGAGAGGCGGGCTTGTGTGTGTTGTGGTGGAGAAGGTGTGTGTGTGGAGGGGGGTGGCTTGTCTGTTTGTAAGTACAGCTGTTGTAGTCCCTAGTCAAGCTTTTCCTCTCAAGCTCTGTAGTCACCTAAAGCTGGAGAAAGTGTGCTTTCTATTCTGAAGGTGCTGCCTTACAATTTGTTTCAGTGATTGTGTATGAACGCCAGAACAGAAAAACAGCAGCATGAGATTTATTTTCCTTGTTTAGATTTTTTAATGCAAATTGTGTGTGTGTGTGTGTGTGTGTGTGTGTGTGTGTATGCATGTGTACGCTGGTAATGTCAGAAAACTATATTACATGCCGTTGTGTGTTTTACTGGGGTGTGTACAAGCATGCGTTTATTCCTCGTTTGACGGGTTCATGTGCAGTTATTCGCTCGGTCTTTCTGTCCATCGCAACTGAAGCCGAATGCAGTCAGCTTCATCATGCCTAGGGCCTTCTTTGCCAGACAGACATCACAGACATTTCTTCCCCTTTCTCCCCTCCAGTCATACAAATTCTTACAGTTTAGGTTGATGAGTTGTGTGAGTACCGTAAACTTTCATCCCCTTTTTTGTGCACATTTCCTGAAACACAAGGAAGAACCTATTCATTTTCAATCAGCACAAAGCCATTCAATATTAGATGCTCCCTCTAGAATATATTGATTACATAATTTAAGGTAGGGGAAAAACGATGGCCTCTCTCTGGCTTCTGGCGTGTTCTACAGTGCTCACTGTTTGATTAATAAAAAGCCCTGTGTGTTCACGCTTAAGGTAGGAAGCGGATGGGGGTCGGGGGAATGGGGGTTTTGCGGTGGGGTGTATTGTAGTGGGGTGGGGGGTGGAGGGGTCGTGGGGGGTGGAGGCGGGTAGGGGAGGGGGGGGCTTTAATTCTTTTGCGGCAGCCTCGCTTTCAGCCCCGACAATGGCAGATTTCTTCCAGTCCAAACATTTTGTCCATCTCTATCACCCACTCGCTTTTAAGGTGCACTCGCTTCCCTGCTTGAAGAATAGGCTTCTCT
>CM050220.1:27605923-27608423 GCA_027475355.1 Coilia nasus | reverse complement strand
ACTACTACTACTGCTGTAATTTACATACTTTCACTCTATTCGTTTTGTCCCCATTCTCTCTCTCTACCTCTTCTTCTTACTCCACAGCTTCCTATGTTTCCGCCCACTTCCTCTCCCTTCCTCCCGGCAGTTTTTTTTCTTTCCAATCTCCTGAAAAGCAAGCACAGAAATTGAAACATCATTGGACTGGCAAATAATTGAATGCGTTTGGGCTTTTCATTCATCTGTGTACCTTGCAGAGCAAAGCCAGGATATTTTATGCATCCAGCAAAAAAAAAAGGAAAGAAAAAAATGATATTCTGAGAGACATCATGGCTCATTTCCGTCTCTCGCGCGCAATGCAGAAGAGTTTATTTCCTGCGGTTTGTCTCTCCAGTCCTTGCACACCGCCCGTTGTTTGGAAATGCCCAACACACACACGTACACGTACACACACACACACACACACACACACACACACACACACACACATACACACATACACGCTCAATACTCAAGCAAACACATGCACACAAAAATCCACAAGTGTCAAGGTTTTTTTCCCCACACACTCTTTATTTTGCTTTAATTAATTACATTTTTTTTGGTTGTTCTAGACACATTGGTGTTAGCCCACTGCCGTTTTGCAACACACGTGCAAACACTTTGATTTCCTTCAATTGCACATAGCTGGAGCCTGTCAGTTTTGTATATAGTTTTGCATTTTTGGAAGATCTGATGGTACATACATATCTGATGGTACATACATATATAAATATATATATCGTTTCTTTTCAGATACATCCGAAGCACCTTGTAAGAAAGAACAGCTAAGACGCTCCAGGTGCTAGTCTGCCTGGCTTTGTGCCTTAGTAGAAACTGCAAACCTGCAAACAAATGCAAACCTCAATTTAATTATTAATATTAAAAAAGAATGCAAATGGTCCTTGCCACTTCACATATCTGGATGTGTTTGTGTGTGTGTGTGTATATGTGTGTGTGTGTTTTGTATATGCAAAAATAGAGGTCATTCTTGTTATTTTTTCGAGGTGTTAAAAAGGTTCATGAGCTGAGAGATTCACCATACTCCCTGGGTGTTTTTTTGGTGAAGTTAGTACGGAACTGTGAGGGTAGTTTTTAAAAATGTACACACTTCAAAAAGTAATCAGCCCCTCTGCACAGGTTTTTTTTCTGTCGTTTTTTTCATTATCTATGTCTCTTATGACTTGGCTATGTTGCTAATTGCATTTGTGTAGCGAGAGATGTGTGTTCTGTCTGTACTGGTGTGAATGTTCCAGTACCCTCCTTGCTTATTTTCACCGCATGTGCAAAGTTGTCACCTATATTAAAAAAAAGGGTGCTGAAAGCTTTGCTCAGATGTAGTCTCTGATGTGGGTGCGCACATTTCAGCTAGTCCACAACACAGGCACACTTACACCTACCACCTACACCTACACACACACACACACACACACTTTGATATATGTTTGATTGTCGGCTGGTATATCACTTCTGGCAAGGTCATGGACACAAGGAACAATCAATAACAGATCGTCAGATTAAGGTATCATGACATGTGGAAATCTAGGTCTTTTACGTTTGATTGAAGGCCTCCTTGAGCCACGTCTCTTGTCAAGCATGTCTGCTAATTGTATATGCCAATCACCACAGTCCTATTTCTTAATTTTATTCTGTTGAGTTAGCTGTCATTGCCAATATTGGTACCATTTGAAACTGCCCCTCAAGAATTCAATCTTAATATGAATTTATTTTTGTATTCATATTGTGGGCCATGATGTGGAGTCTGACATTTGCTTTCTGCATATTAGAGACTCTTTAAACACTTTCAGCATGTCAGAGATCAAATGGGTGTCTTAACTGGGCGTCCGCACAGAGAGAGAGGGAGGGAGAGAGAGAGAAATAGTGAGAGAGAAAAAGACAGAGAGAAAAGAGAGAGAGGAAATGGTTGAAATTGCATTTGCTCTGTTATTCAAACATCCACTCAACCTGCGGTAAAAGAGTGTCAAGGAGAGAGAGCGAGGGAGGGAGGGAGGGAGGGAGGTTGAGGGAAAAAAAGAGAAAGAAAGGAAAAAAAGAGACAACCTTTCCCTGCCGCCTGGCTCGGTTGTCACGTAGCGTGCAGGACATGTGTAAGGACAGAGCGCGAGCGCAAGGTTGTGGAGGGGGGGGGCCTGTGGCGGCGGTGTGCGAAGGTAAGGCCCCAGCGCTAATCGCTTCTGACTGGAGATGGAGCCCGACTGAACAGCCCTCGTCTCGCCGCTGTCAAACACAAATGTCAAACAGACAACCTCCTCAGGTAGCGAGGGGATAATCAGCCGGACAGCCTGTCCACAGCCTTTCCCAGACGGGCGGACACGGAGCCCTGGCGCCTGCAAAGACTTTCTCTCCTCCCTTTCTCTCTTCCCTTTCTCTGTCTCTCTGACTCTCTCTCTC
The DNA here is from genome assembly GCA_027475355.1 of Coilia nasus. NCBI lineage: Eukaryota > Metazoa > Chordata > Actinopteri > Clupeiformes > Engraulidae > Coilia > Coilia nasus. The sequence continues at coordinate 27,605,990 of CM050220.1, read as the reverse complement.
TCTCTCTCTCTCTCTCTCTCTATCTACTTCTCTCTTTTTCTTTTTTCCTGTCCTTCTCGTCTCTCTC
>CM050220.1:27583423-27600923 GCA_027475355.1 Coilia nasus | reverse complement strand
CGTAGCCATCTGGGCTTTTATTTGCCACTGCTATGCTTCTATTGTAGAAGGTGAGTTAGGAGATAGTGACTTTCATTTTGTTAAATAGTTACTTAAGGTCAAGATGGAGCACTAGATAGATAGTGAGAGAACGAGGGAGAGAGAGAGAGAGAGAGAGAGAGAGAGAGAGAGAGAGAGAGAGAGAGAGAGAGAGAGAGAGAGAGAGAGAGAACCATTATGGTATTGCTTATTACAGATGGATAGAAAGTGATGCTCCAAATTACAGAGAGACTGATAGAGGTCAGATTTATATAAAGGAGGGTTGTCTGTTGTCATTGTCTTGGCAGTGTTTAGGGAGATGGGGAGAGAACACAGATGTAGCTGTAGAAACAAATGTGTTGGCAATCACTGGGTTAACAAAATTAAACAATTTGTAAACAGAGCAAATCAGCCAATCCAGGAGTTTTTTTCTCAACTCCTAAACAATTACAAAATTACAGTAGATAAAAATTGTACTCTGCCTGCATTTATGCAATCAACATAACGAAGAAACAAAACAATTTAATGTGGAAAAATCATCATTCATCTGCATTATAATTGCTTCTTTTCCACGTCTACAGGGCGGTTAATTAAAATTGTGATTAAATGCGTCTGCGCTGCCTAAGATGTCTTCCCCTAAACAGGTGGTACCGAATTTAAAAGTAAAGAGAAAAACGTAATTAGCATTGGAAATTGAGAAATTGCCTGCAAGAATCGGTGTTAATTTCAGTCACTGATGAGGTAATTTATAAAAGGGGCGCCGCGGAGGCTGTGGAGAGGCACGATTGCCATGTTGTCCGCCCAGACTCAGCCTCAGCATGCAGGTGAAAATGTTTGCAAAACACACAGGCTGCCTGAATGCTAGCGATTTGCTCAGTTAGCTTCCACCCCCCCCATCCCACCCTTCAACACACACACGTACACACATGCACGCACACATCCACTCACACACACAGACACACACACAGACACACACACACAAACGTTCCCCCTCCCTGTAGCCCACGTCCGCCTGCACTCCACCCCCCCCCCCCCCCCCTTCCCCCTCGTTAACAGCAAAGACTGGAGCTCTGCACATCACCAGCGGTAACAGCAGCTATTTTGACACATTGCCTTTCACAAAGAGCCTGTCGAGTGTGAGGGCCTTTCCATGTCGTGAGGTAACGCATGGTGTCGTTAGCGGTGCTGGCTTCTAGTCCAGATGTAAAAAACAGTCAGCTACCTGTCATCCCATCTTTATTTTATTTCCTTTTCCACTATCTCTCTCTGTGTTTTCCTTACTTCCTTTATTCGTTTCCTTGTTTTCTCCCTCCTGTCTATATTTCCATCCTGAGGCCTTGACTTAAGGGGAAAGTTTCTGAACACCTTTTATTTTTTATTGTGCTTGTTGGCCAGCCTGTGGTCTTGGCCCCTATCGATACCCCTGGTCAGAATGTTCCGGATAATTCAGGCAGAGGACGAGCGAGCCAGACAGTGATGGCCTCCCTGCCTCGGAATATCTACTGAGTTAATTAAGGAAGTGTTCATCATCGGAGTGGCCTGATTGCGTCAGTGCCGACACAAGATGGAGTGGGGCGGCTCGAGCGGAGAGGCGAAGGGAAGGATCGTTCACAAGTTTTTTTTTCTCTTTCTTGAAGATCAGTGTTATCAATGGCCACCACGTGTCAGAGTCAATTGTGGAAAGATATAGGCCAGGTGCTGAGATGTATTCTCGATGGCAGTGCTGTATGTGTGTGTGTGTGTGTGTGTGTGTGTGTGTGTGTGTGTGTGTGTGTGTGTGTGTGTGTGTGAGTGTGAGTGTGTGTGTGAGAAGAGATGGAAGCCAGGTGCTGAGATATGCTCTCCATGGCAGTGCTGTGACTCGGCACAATATGGCAGTCACTGGTGTGTTTACTTGTGTGCGTGTGTGTTTGTGTGTGCGCATGCTTTTTCTCCTCTGCCTAATTAAATTTTACACAATTAGTAAGGCAGCTATTGCCGTAAGAAGGAGTTATTCACCGGTAAGAGCGGGGCGCCTTTCTCTCGCTATTTCTGCACACAATCGAAAATGGAGTTGGACAGAAGAAAGTGTGATGTGGACTGGGTGGCAGTTCTGCAGGGACCTTTGGCAGTCTTTCTTTTTTCTTTCTTCCTTTCTTTCTGTCTTTCTTTCTTCATTTATTTTCTGCCGAGCATGTGTAGTCCAGTGATGACGTACACACACACACACACATACACACACACACACACACACACACACACACATGTACATGTACATACTCTCACACTAGTGGGCCTGTCTGTTCAGTCAACCACGAAGCTTCCAACTTTTTTTCTCTTTTTTTTTTTTCTCTTTTTCTCTCTCTTTCTGTCTCTTCCTTAACAGCTATGTGACAAATTGTTGTGCTTTTGCTTCTTGTTTGACATCCTTGCTGGGACTGTTTGTTGTATTTTTGTGTTTGGCTGCATCGTGAGACCCAAGGTGCCTGCTTTTGTACAGCATGTCAAATGTGGTTAACACGCAGGCATTTATCTTTAAAGCCTCCTGAGCACAATGGCAAGGGTGTGCAGGGCTGATTGTGCGAAGCAGCAAGCGTCAGAGCAGAGAGAGGGAGAGGGAGAGAGGGAGGGAGGCTTCTTTCATATACACATACCTCCCCTCCTCCCCTTGCCTCCTCTCTTTCTTTCTGTCTGCCTCCCTATCCTACTCTCTCTCTCTATCACAGCCTTAGCTCTCCCTCTCCTTCTCCCTCTCTCTCCCTCTCTCTCTCTTTCTCTCTCTCTCTCTCTCTCTCTCTCTCTCTCCCTCTTTCGCTCTCTCCCTCTCCCTCTCTGTCTTCCCAGCATATCCCTCATTATTATTTCATTGTATTATTTTCAGAGTCACTTCGGTGAACAGGTCAGGCGGTGGTTGACAAGGTATTTCGGAATTTGGTGAACCTTCACCAGACAGATTGTTCAGTGCAAGTGCGCTGTAACTGAGCCGCTTGTTGCCTGCTGAAGGGTGGAAAATAAGATCGAGGTCTGTTTTCTCTCTCTCTTTCTCTCTCCCTCTCTCTTTCTCTCTCTCTCTCTTTCTCTCCCCATCCCTCTCTATCTATTTTTTTTTCTATATCTCTCCCATCTCTCTCTCTCTCTCTCTATCGCTGTCTCTCTCGCTCACTCTCTCGCTCCCATTTTTCCCTCCTCTTTTTTTGTAGGAATGCGAGATAGCGGAGCAGATTTGTAGTGGCTCGATATATCTGCTGTAGTCTGGTGGTGGTTTGGGCTGATACATTTCATTTGTGCCTGACACCAGTGTAATGTGCTCCAGCGTTTACAACTTGGCCCCTTGCTTCCCGGCCCCTTTGTCGGATCTGATAGGGAGAAGGCCCCCATAAGCTCTGTGTATATCTGCAGATGGAGATACCACTTATGCTGCTTACCTAAGGCAAACCGTGGCACAGTAGTACAGCAGGGATATATGGAGGATATCTTAAGTCAGTGTGGGCTTTACGCTTTGTTCAATGTTTTGAAGGGTTATGTAATAGGCAATATTGGTAAAATGCATCAAGATGAAACAAATTTGTGAAGGTATATAATATACTGTTAGAGGAGTGAGTCTGTTTTGGGTGTTGTGTGTACACACACACAGACATGCGCACACACAAACACACACACACAGACACACACAGACACACACATACACACACACACACACACACACACACATGAAGATGCATGTGTATTCTTACAGTCCTTATAAATCCTTAGGGAGTCAGTGCACTGTGCAGGATACAGTGGGAAAACAATTCCTAATATCCGAGAAAACCTCTAGTTTGTTTATGTGCACATAATGTGGGTCTGTCCGCCTGGGAACCGCCGCAAATGGGAGAAGTATGCGTGGCTTTCACAGGTAACAGGATTACGTGGGCACATAATTGATCCATTTGGGGGAAAAATGACAGTGCTCTAAAGAGGGCTAAGCTTTGGAAATGGAGTTTATGAAACAGGCATTCGTAAATTCAGAGGAATCAATATGTCAATTTTATTATATCTCCAGGCAAGGCAGAGTTTAAAGGTGCAGTGTTTCATATTATTGTGAGAATGTCTGTGTGTGCATATGTGTGTGTGTTTGATTGTGTGTATTTGTGCTGCGTGTCTACCTGTGAGTCACTAGGTCCTCTAAATACACATTTTCATGTGTACAAAAGCTGTCCACTGAGGTATCCCCAACAAAAAAAAAAAGATGAAAAGGAGAAGGAAGGGAAAAAAACAAAAACAAACAAGCACAATGTAGACAAACATGATTGCCAGTGCAACTGTTGACTTACACGAATTATTCTTGAGAAGGAAGCATTTAGTGAGCCTGGCAAGAACAATAAAGTCTTTCAAAGCTCGCCCATAGTCATCCATTTATAAAGTGCAGGAAACTAGATTAACAGCATTCTGCATTTTCCCCCACTAAAATATTCACATTTCATTTAAATACAACTGCATCTCAGGCAAGATTTAATTACCAGGCCCTGCTATAATGCAAATGAATTATGCAGTAAAAACTGATGCAAAAGCCTAGAAACATGCAGGGGCATAGAGGTTTTTTTAGCAGAACCGAGGAAAAAAAGCTGAGAATTTCAGTCAAATCCTATCATGCCTGTGATGCTAGCTGGCTAGTCTCATATCAGTGCACGTGGAAGAGACTTGTTTTGTGTGTGTGTGTGTGTGTAGGGGGGAGAGAGGAGAAAGGAGATGGGGGAGGAAAGGGACTTGGAGGGCTGGGGGGGCGGGGGATTGTAAACTGAAGCACAATTACCATTCTCAGTTTGCCGGTGTTTTTGCTTGTTGTATGCCAGGCAACATTTATAGCAGTTCATTTTTTGGAGTAACTAAATAATAAGAAGTTGGTGATGCTTGCATTTTTAATTCCATTTCGCCTCCATTTTGTTGCTCTGTTCACTGACTGACATCTGCTATCATTGCTAAGCAGGTGTTCTTGGGCAAACAGACGTGCCCTGTTTGTGTAGCTCCGTGCTCGCTACTGCGCACCCAAATGAGCAGCGTGATTAAGAATCCTGTAAATTTTTGAAAGGAAACGGATGGCTGCCCGGCTAGAACATAATTACACCGCGCCCGGCATCCGCCGCTCGCCAGTACTGCCAGAGCCAGCCCAAAGAACAGCAGAAATTAATAATATATAATAGCATCTTTCTTGTAATTCACAAATGAAATAAAGTGAAGGGGGAGGTGGGCGGTGTGGAGGAAAGGTGGGGTGAGGGTGAGGGTGGGGGTGGGGGCAAGTGTTTTGGGAGTGGAACAGGGGAGGGGTTGGGGTAATTTAGAGGGACTGAGGAAAGATCAGCCCCTCTGTCTGGTTCGGCTGTGATTTAGATGCACCCCGTAGACCATGTCTTACCTCGCTGTACTGTGGATATTCACCTAATTATATGTCACACAACCCCCCTCACTAATAGCCATCCCCACCCTCCCACAGCAACACCCCCACCCCAAAAAAACATACTCTCCTCAGTATCAACAAACGTTTGGAGATGGTATCAGATAAGGAATGCTGCTGGGAGATGAGATCAAAGGCGTACCTCAAGTCAAACTTGATGAGCAGTGCTTTCCTAATCTGCTCTCCCTCATCTGAAAAGTGGCTGCTGATGTGCACCTCTCCTCCAAACAGCAAGAAACAGGGTGAAGAAGGAGAGAGAGAGAAGGAGAGGGAGAGAGAGAGAGGGAGGAGGGAGAGAAAACCAGTTATGTTAAGCTTGAATGTTATCTGCGAATTGCATACACGACATAATTTTATTTTTATTTTCCTCCTCTTTCTTTGCCTCTCTATCTCTGTGTGTGTGTGAGTATCTCGGAGAAAGCTTTGTTTGCTGAGCACTGTTAGCATTTCATCTGCCTGAGATAGCCATCACCCTGACGTCGATTCCTGCTCTCCTCCGGAGTACAAAGCAGTGCTATCAAAGGTAGATCTACAGTGACAGACACAAAACATACCGGAATGATCCACAGCGATGTATATCACAAACACAATGGAGTGGAGCCGGTGTTTAAATGTGACAGGGCCATATCTAGCGATGCGCCGTTACACTGAAAATACTGTAGATAGCAGAGCTGTGACAGGCCGCAGAGACACCTTCACTTAGAAGCTGGCTGTATGTGTGTGATTCTCTCTGCTCCTGGGTGTGTGTGTGTGTGTGTGTGTGTGTGTGTGTTTGTTTCTTTCTATGTGTGTACTTTTTTGTACAGATTGAAAGCCACAGACCTAAAGTGGTGGACTTGTGTCATGAGACAACTGAAATGAGTCGGAGAACTTTCTTGGGGGGGTGGGGGAGGTTCAAACGGTCACCTCTCCAGGAACCAAAGGAAATGAAGGCAGCTCACACCGGGCCCTTTGATGCCCTGGCAGATCAAGAACCTTTCAGGGATGATGTTGACAGTTGTCTGGGTTTCTTTTCTATTTGTGTGACTTTTATTCTCTCTCTCTCTCTCTCTCTCTCTCTCTTTTTCTGTCTCTGTCTCTTCTGTTTTATCTCGCTATCTGTCCATCTCACCTCCTCTCTCTCACTTTCTCTGATCTCTTATGGGTAAAGGATTCATATTCAGTTCTTTTTTCAAGTATGTGTGTGAGAGAGAGAGAGAGAAAGAGAGAGAGAGAGAGAGGGAGCGAGAAAGAGAGACACACATAAATGCACACACTATCTCCAAACACCTGGGTGTCAGTGCCGGTCCAGATTACTGTCTCCCTGTCTCCCACGGCACACCCCGATCCGCCCCTCTCCGCTCTCCCCTCCCTCCCCTCTCTCCGCCCGCCACCTCCTCTAGCGGCGAAAAGGTGTGTCCCAGGCAAACACTCGCGAAGGGGAAGGCTTCTCTCGCTTAGGCTCCCCTTTAATCAGGGCACCAGATTACATCCTCCCTTTCGGATACACGATAATTACACATGTGTGCGTAGCGCCCAGAGCCAAGGCTCTCTCTCACAGGCATGGGCGGGTTTGGCCCAGATGCTCGGCAATTATATTAGAGATCCACACCGGTTACACCAGCCCCCCTGTCCGCTAACCACCAGGGGAAGATAAGACTCGGGCAAACACACACACACACACAAACACACACACACAGACACACACATGTACCCTCACCCACGCGGTCCATCATGGCTGCCACAAAAGGGGTAGTAGATCTCTGAATGTAGGAAATAGTCCCTCAGACCTGCCTTGAGTCTCAGTTACATGTATTTGTTTATTTCATACATATTTTAACATATTTCTATTTTTAATGTGGACCCATTGTTTGGGCACTGAAATTTGTTGTCAGTGCTTCTGCACATTGGCATTATTTCTCACTGAGGATACCGTTTATTTATTTAGTGGTTTAATTTCTTTGATATTTTCATCTATCTATCTATCTATCTATCTATCTATCTATCTATCTATCTATCTATCTATCTATCTATCTATCTATCTATCTATCTATCTATCTATCTATCTATCTATCTATCTACCTATCTATCTATCTATCTATCTATCTATCTATCTATCTATCTATCTATCTATCTATCTATCTATCTATCTATCTATCTATCTATCTATCTATCTATCTATCTATCTATCTATCTATCTATCCTGAGATAATATAGTGTAGAAGGAGAAGTTGCACTCCTGTCGTGGTGTGTATGTCCTTGTTTACCTCGGCCAGCTGCAGTGGGGTGAGTGGCAGGGTGCTGGGTCACCCCCGGGCTTCAGGCGGGCCCAGCATGCCTGAATGAAGAGGCTGATTGTGTGTGGTGGCAGCCAGGCGCAATTAGGGCTGGGATGAGGACAGAATGGGGGGGTGGCGTGGGGGGTGTGAGGGGTTTGAGGGGGGCCACTCTGGAGCGTCTTGGCCTAGGCCCCATACAAAGCAGCTCACCTGAAAGTAATCCTCCCGCCGGCCCCCGCCACGCAGACGAGCGGCGAGGTTAGCGTGGGAAAAAAACGGGGCCACTGTCACAAAGATAGGTGACCCACTGGGCAGGGAGTCTGGTTCAGGAGAATCTTTTGTTTCCTCTTCTCACTGCCACTCTCACGCCCCCCCATCCCCATCCCCACCGCCCCACCCCACCCCACCTCAACCCCAAGCCCAACCGCAACCCCTCACACCCCTTTCATTCCTGTTAAAAATACCCCCCTCCCACACACACACACACACACACAGATAGCACTACCCACAGCGTGCACACCACCCCTTCTTTTGGGACTGTGGAGGAGAAGAAAGGCAAAGTTGGTGATATATAGCGTAGTTCACAAAAGAGCAGTGTGTCGATGTGGAGTGCAGAGGAGGCTAAAGCATATTAGCAGGTTAGCTCAGTGTTCAGAGGTGATTTTTTTGTGGAATAAAGTGTTAGTTGTAGAAGGAGGCAAGGTGTCTGTTACTTAAAAGTGTATGAGTGTGTGTTTGCCTGTGGATGTGCGTGTTGTGCCAAAACACATGTAATATGAATGAGTCTGCAGTTGCCACCGGGGGGTGAGATATTATGATATGTTGATATTCTTTCTCTTATGAGCATGGCAAGGGGTAGGCATTCTTGTTGACCCCAAATCTAGGTTAAATGCAAATTGACTCAAGCAATACCAGACACTAATAATTAACATGTTACTTATGTGCGTGCAACCGAGCAGAAGAGAGCTGTTATCAAGAAGAGGCTAAATTTGCATTCTTCCTCAGAATCAATTGATGGAACAGCTAATTATTGTTTAGGTGAACTAACGGCTAGGTTTGCAGTGTTAGCACAGCACTGCAGATACAAAGTGCATGCGTGTGATCAGCAATCACATTCTTACAATTACCATGGCATGTTTAGGATAATATCCATCTGATCGTACCTAAACTAATAAACACTTGTATTTTGAACACTCTGAACTGAACATCTTCTTACAAGAGTGGATTTTTTTCTGTATACTCAAATAATTAAAAATGTTATAAATGTTATATTATTAAACAAAAAAATTAATCAGTACTTTGTTTTCTCTCTTTTTCTCCCTCTTTCTTTCTCTTTGCCTCATGGTGCGGAACCGTTGATGTTGTTATTGGCTTCAACAGCAGGTAAGACTAGTTTGATATTTTTAACACCCCCCCCCCCTCCAACACACACACATCACCCATTTGAGGTGCCAAAATACATATTCTTCAATCATTTCTTGCAATAGACAAACAACAAACAAACACACAAACTACCTAACTACTTAACTTTCCAACTTACTGTAATATGTGTGCAATAAAATCAGAATATGATATCACTGTCTAATGAAAACCAACAACAGAAAACCAAACGAACAAACAAAAACACAGTGCTGCCAAACAGCAGCCCTGACCTCCTTCCTTGCCTCTCCCCAGAGTAAATGACACATAAATGCCTAATGCTTGCATCCAGGAGGATGTGCCGTTCTCATGACTAAACCAGCAGTAAGACTGTGCCTAGCAGTGGCCCTGCACCACTCTGGGTGGAAGACACACTAATACCTCCAACTTAATTACTATCTATTGGCAGCTTCTCTGGCCTGCTTTTTCTTCCCCCCTCCTTACCTCCCTCCCTCCCTCTCTCTCTCTCTCTCTCCTCTTCTCTCTCCTCTCCTCGCCTCTTCTCGTTCCTCTTGCCCCCTCATCCCCCATTCTAAATAATTTCTACAAATACGGGGCTTTTCTCGGCGTGCACGAAGCTCTCAGCTTTCGCTCATCAAACTTTAATTGAAGCCGCATTTTAGTTTTTGAATAAAGAACACTTAAAAATTTTAGATGCAAATTATTTTGCATTATTCATGCTCTCGGCGTCCTTGTAGATTTAAACATTTCCGAGGCCACCTTGATTCGAGTAATTACCTAGGCCGGGCCTGTAGGGTCATGAATAAGGTATTTCCTACAAGCAAAGTATGCGCCTGATGAGCTTTTAAAGTGGCTTTACACTGAACTTGTGTATAGCTTCTCGTGCATGAGCGGTTTCAACATGTACCGCAATCCGTCTCAGGTGGCAAATACTGGCAGACCAGCCATGAGTGACAGCGAAGAAATGGAGCTCAGGAACATCTTGTTTCTCTCTCTCTCTCTTGCTCTCTCTCTCTATCCCTTCTCCCTCTCTTCCTCCTCCCTCTCCTCATCCTTTCCTCTTCTTCTCCCCCTACGTGTTCTTCCTTCCCCTGCTTCATCCATCGGTATCTTTATCATTACCCTCGGATGGCTCCCAGTGTGTCTCAGGTCTTACACATCTAATTCCCCCCCTAAAGCCCGTGGCTTTGAATGGTCTCTGACAAACTGGGGGGAGAAAAAGCCCAGAGTTTCACCGCTTTTCACCTGAAAGCCAACAGAGGATCCTCAGGCAAGAACCCTCTAAATTTGTCTCCCCCCGAAACCCTTAAACCCGCGTATTTTGTATTTCCTCAGAGAGTAGTGAGGCCTTGAATCGTTTTCAAGAGCACGTCCTTGGAGACCAAAGAGGAGACCTCGCACTCCATTCTTATGAATTATCTGATTGTGTCATTTTTTTTTAAAGAAAGGTACGACGTAAGCATGCTGTTGCACTGAATATATTGAATAGTACCTGCAAGTATCGACAGGCATATCGGCAGAAATCAATTTTAATTTGCCTTTAGAGTTTTTGCAAATTGAGATATTGAGGGCTTACTGAGATCGTTTGTCATGAGTTGGTATTAAAAACACCCCATAAAAGATGAGATGACAGACATGTTTAAAAAAATAGTGCAGCACTTGTTGGACACATATGAAGGGAAAGCGGGCTTGTTAAATTCTGCCTTTGCTACACATTGCTAATGCACTATCAATGCACTAGACTCAAGTGACTGTAAGCCAGATCTGCCCCGAACCTGGCCCTCATCAGGAACAGACCTGTTGGATCTGAGCCTGGTCACGCCTAGCTAGTTCTGTTCCACCTTCAGCCGCTTGCTGGGGTTGTTTGTTAGCCGTGGTGCCTGGCGGACCTGCACAGGGAAGCAGTTTTCTTGAAAGGGGAAAAGCTCCTGTGGCTCGGGGAAGAAAAATAAAGGAGTTGACACCGCGACTCGATCATCTTTACTACCCAGCAGAAGAATTAATATTTAAAGATTCTAATAATGTGGCTTGCCTTGCATGCACTTTTAAGCAAAGCAACAATATTTTTCACCTGGGGTAACACAATGATTTTTCATCCTGCTGAGTGCAATTTCCTTTCTAATGTTCTGCCGAGCCTCCAACTACCAGCAAGCAGCCTTCCTAGTATGCTTCCTCCAACGTAGCCCTGTGATTCTTTATTATTTTCCCCCTCACACACACACACACACACACACACACTCTCTCTCTCTCTCTCTCTCTCTCTCTCTCACACACACACACTCTCTCTTTCTCTCTCTCTCTCTCTCTCTCTCTCTCACACACACACACACAGAAAAAAATGTATTCATAGAGGTAAATATATTGAAATGAATTTTCCTGTCCATGAGCAAAGAATAGTTCAGACCTGCAGTTTAGAATGCAGAAAGCATTCCCCAGAGAAGCATGTAATGATTTACAAAATCTAACCTGTTATGAGGAAGAAGCGGAAAAAAGATTGAGAGAAACGCCGGTGCTTTTGTCATTTGAATATCCCCCATTGCCTCCGCGGATGGATTGCTTGTGCTGAGGAGATGCGCCAGCCTAAAAATGTCTCTCACCTTTGATGTTAAAGTCTGCCGAGGCACCTGATAATCACCTTCATCAACTGCCTCTCGACCAGTTCGAGTTACTCGTACAAATTGGCACTGTGCTCAAACGAAGCGCTTGACAATCCCCCCTCGAAATTACAGTTGCTTGCTCTGTCTCTTTTCATTTTTTCCCTTCATCGCACCGACATCTGAAGCACTCTTTCAATCTCTAGACACGCACACACGCACTACCTTGTTGTAGTAACATATTTATGTGTAGGTATGGTTGCCTTGCCTGCTCTTCGGGGAAATTAAATGCACGAGTAAACAACAACAGCTGAAATAAACATGGGCCAAGTTGAGTGAAGACATCCCCCCCGGTGGAACTAAAGCAAGCGTCAAGAAACAAGGCAGATCCCGCGCGCCACCGTCTAAAGAAAACGCGTTACAGGGGCCTGAAGGTTCGGTAATTGATCATGAAAATGAACTGCTGAGTCGCGGGGGCAAATTGAACGTCATAAATAAGAGTTATGTTTATTGCCCGCCGTGACCCACCCCCCTTTCTTTTCTTTGCTGTGTATGTGTATCTGTGTTGCATTGAGAAGGAGGTGGAGGGAGGTTTGGTGTGTGTGTGTGTGTGTGTGTGTGTGTGTGTGTGTGTGTGTGTGTGTGTGTGTGTGTGTGTGTGTGTGTGTGTGTGTGTGTGTGTGTGTGTGTGTTGAGGGCAAAGGGGTAGAAGTTAGGAGGGGCTGAGGGTAGGAGGTTAAGCACCAGCAGTGACCTCACAGACCCGCAGAAAACACACCTCAGTCATAAGATCGGCCCAAGGAGGGGTTATTTTAAAAGAAAGAGAGAGAGATACAGACACAGAGGGGTTTTTCATAGGCTGCTGCAAAAGTGTTGTTGAGGAACCAGCCAAAGCCTTGAATGGGATTGTCACTGTTGTGCTTCACAGCTCTCAATAAGAGAGGCCTGTAGAGTATAGCTCACCACCGGTTTCCACCAGAAGGACCTTCCCATTACATCTGTAACACACTTTCTTTTTCTTTCATTTTTCTCTTTCTTTCTTTCTTTCTTTCTTTCTTTCTTTCTTTCTTTCTTTCTTTCTTTCTTTCTTTCTTTCTTTCTTTCTTTCTTTCTTTTGTATTTTTTCCGCCACTCCACTGACACAGTGGTCCAACTGATTGAACTCAGGCAGCTGTTGCTTGGCCTCAGAGGCATTCTGTCTGCCACGACAAAGTGAAAAGAAAAACCTGGGTATTCCCCCTATTACCTCGCCACATCAACCCATTAGTACACACACACACACACACACACACACACACACACACACACACAATGTCACCCCATCCTACACCAAATGTCCAGCATGTCCTTGTTGGCTCCTTGCCCCCCCCACACACGCACACCTACACCTACACACCACTACCTCCTCTGTTGTCATGTGTCAAAGGCTGTGGAGGAGGCCTTTGAAAAGGGATAGCTGCAGTTTAAACAGCCCTGCCACAGAGTGAGGGCAAGGAGCTGGAGGCCCCCTGGTTGACCGTGTCTCTCTTTTCTCCTGGATCTGCTGGGGAGAGGAGACGAGGAGAGGAGAGGAAAGGAGAGGCGAGGCGAGGAGAAGAGAAGAGCTGAGAGAAGACGAATGGAAGTGTGAGGAGAGGAGAGAAAAGGAGAGGAGAGAAGAGGAGAAAAGGAGAAAAGAGAAGAAGAGAAAAGAGGAGATGAGAGGGGAGCAATGTAAAGAAGGCAGGAGAGTAAGAGAGGTGAGAAAGGAGGAGTGGAGGGCAGGGGAGAAGGTAAGTGTGTGTAGACGAAGGAGGGAGAGGAGGGCAGAGGAGAGGAGGGCAGAGGGTCAGACAGACAGTGTGTACTGTAACCTGAGAGGATTTATAAGCAGAAGGTAACTGTTTAAGGCCAGGGAGAAAGCATGGAATAAAATCACTTCACACTGAGGGGGAGGCTATGACGAGTGGTCAGGGGAGAGAGATATGTGTGACTGTGTGAGTGAGTGTGGGAAGAGGGAATGTGTGTATTTGTGTGTGTGTGTGTGTGTGTGTGTGTGTGTGTGTGTGTGTGTGTGTGTGTGTGTGTGTGTGTGTGTGTGTGTGTGGAGGTTGGTAGGTCTCTGGTCCCTGAGGATCACTACCACCAATAACTCACCCAACACACCCAGACATACATACACACACACACACACACACACACACACACACACACACACACACACACACACACACACACACACACACACACACACACCTCTTCTTCCCCTCCATGGTTCAAGCCCCTTCATGCTCCATATATAATGCCTCACACTGTGGCAGGGAACATTTGTAGTTTTTTTTTTAATCTTAATTGATTTTTTAATAGCAGAAGTCAGCCACTGCCACTTGGAATGGCGATAGGGGATGAGGTTGTCGCAGGAGGCCGTCCCTCCGCTCACCTCTTGCGGGGCTGACTGCAGAGAAATTAGAGTGGACCGACAAGAATTCTGTCTAGACGGCCGGGGATTTTCACCCCGGGCTTGGGCCAGATGACGTCCGACAATTAGATAAATTCATATCTAATTTAAGACTCCTGCCTGCCTTCTCGCAGGCGGCAGCTTTCCAGTGGAATTTTGATCCCTGGGGAGTGTGTGTATTTGTGTGTGTGTGTGTGTGTGTGTGTGTGTGTGTGTGTGTGTGTGTGTGTGTGTGTGTGTGTGTGTGTGTGTGCTGAGGGGTGGATCAGGGCATACCTTAGGAATGGAATGAGAGGCAGGTGACAAACACATAGACAGGGACAGTTTTAAAGTGCTGATCTTAAACGTGCTGGCATGTTTGTCCATTCAACGGAACAATGAAACGAGAAAAAGAAAACACAAATCAGTGTGTGTGTGTGTGTGTCAGAGTGAATGTGTGTGTGTCTAAATGTAGGGTGTGCTTGTGAGTGTGTGTGTGTGTGTGTGTGTGTGTGTGTGTGTGTGTGTGTGTGTGGTTTAGGGATGGAGAGGTTAGTGGAGGGGAATGTTTGTCCACCTATCTGACTAATGGAGAACAGTGGATGAGTCAGGAATGTGGACAGAGCGTTTCTATTCCTGTCGCAGTGGACGACGGGCCGCTGCTCCACCGCTCCGAGGTGCCGGCCGCCCCATCTGGCCTTAATCAATCAGCCACATCCCTGAGCTCACCGCGTCATGCCTCTGCACACACACACACACACACACACTCACACACACACACACACACACACACTTACACAGACTCACACAGTAAAATGTGTGCACGTGTCGGCACAGACCTACACACAAACACACACACATACTTGCATACACGCACACACACACACACAGACACACACACACACACACACTGCAAATGTGTGCACGTGTCGGCACAGACATACACAAACACATAGACACACACCAGTTTGCGTACACGCGCACACACACACACACACACACACACAAACACGTACCATGTCCTCCTCACCACTCCCAACCTGACCCAGCTGTGAAAACACATCTCCAACCACCACTAAGCCCAGGCACGGGACAGGCCCGATGCGGTACGAGGCGATCCAGAGATAGTGCACCATAACCCACGCTAACCAGACTGGGCCAGTGCCAGCTTGGGCCACACTGACCCCTCGTGTTCAGGCCTGCTGGGGGGAGGAGCTTTCAGGGGGGCCTGGGCAGCAGGTACGACCAGGAGCACGTGTACGTGACAGCGTCTGATGGCATGACCTCATTGGTCAATGAGTCACTCCACGCCAGCCAGGTCCTGGTGTCTCGACTCAAATGGACGCATTGTACTTTCACATTATCATTCACTGATACATGAGTGTGTGTGTGTGTGTGTGTGTCGTTCACTGACAGATATAGGCTGTGCTTTTCTGTTTCCCTTTGTTTTGAAGTTGTGAATTGCCAAACAGCAGAGAGGGAAAGAGTGAGAGCAAAAGGAATAGAGAGAGAGAAAGAGAGAGAGAGAGACAGACAGAGAAAGAGGGACAGAGAGAAAAAAAGAGGAAAGGAAAGGACTCTGCATAACAATCGCTACATCTGTCCCCCTGGTTTTGTTCTGTCTTAATGTGTGTGTGCCGTCCCTCTTTGTGGCGCCGCTGTCGTGGTAACCAGACTGGAAGTTGGGGGGCTATCTGCTGTTGGGGTTGGGGGTGTGGGGGGGTGGGAGGGGGAGGCAGGCTTGTGACTGCAGCGCCCCTGTGACACACTCTTTGTTGTGCTTAGATATTTGATCCTCTTAGGAGTTCAGGGTGCACCCCTCCACCTCGCTTAACTCCCGGCCCTGCACACACACATGCTCGCGCGGACACACAGACACACACAAATACATATGCACGCACATACACACACACACACACACGCTCTTCCGAGACACACACTTAACCATTGTTGCCACACTCATGCATAGTCACAAACACTCTTTTCTCTGTTTCTCTCGCTCTCTCTTTCTCCAGGTCAGTCAGTCATTGTTTGTCATCTCTCTCACTTACTCACTGACACACACACACACACACACACACAGTCATTTAGTTTAGCCACCTCCACACTGGTGTGTGTATGCAGTGATCAGTCACACACGGGCCTTTTACCTTTTGTTTTCCCCTCACCGCATATTTCCTCTGGCTTTGTGTTCATGCTCACATGACTCCTGCTATGCCTTTGACTTTGGCCACTGTGGTACCTTGCACAAGACATATCCCCACTGGCCCTATCACACACACACACACACACACACACACACACACACACACACACACACACACACACACACACACACACATGCCACATGTTCAGACACACACTCCAAACTGCCTACTGAGATACACATGCGCACACACACACACACACACACACCGCAAACACTGCATCAAACGAGGGCTGACCTTGTGTGTGGCACCTCTAAATTAAAGTATACGTTTGGCAGTGAGGAGTTGATCTAAACATGCCCAGCTGAGAGAGAGACACAGAGAGACAGAGAGAGAGGAGAGAGAGAGAGAGAGAGAGAGAGAGAGAGAGAGAGAGAAATCCCTTGCCACCGGGTGTGTGGCACACTCAAGGTAACACCCCAGAGGCCAATGCTAAATGAACGCACACACACACACACAAACACAGCGCTTCCTTCTCCATTTCTTTCTCTTCTTTTTTTGTGTGTTTGTTTCCCCTGCTGTTTTGATCATATACACTGCAGGACTAGTGGCTTTTTCATTTGGGATTTTCATTTGGGACTCCAACAGTGCTTTGATCATTTTCACGAAAACACAACAAGCTATGTGAAACAAAAAAGTTAATTGACTTTTTTTTTTGTTTACAAAATTTCCCCCCATCTTTTTCACACAGAATAATTTACGGCCTTGGAATTGTCCAGACTATTTACGTCATGGTGGGTTTTCACCTACTCTTACTTGTCATCATAACCCACACCCCACCAACACCAAAACCTGCCCCTCCCCCCACCTCCCCTCTCCTTGTTTGTGCGTCTATCTCGTTTTGATCTTCAGAGGCCGTTTGCGGTTTCACCTTTTGCCAATGACCAGTCACTAAAACAAATAAAAGAAACATAAAATGCAGCTTCCTCCTTCACGGTGACACTGACAAATAAAAACGCCTGACGTAACCGTCCATAACAACTGATTAATATATTTAAATCCATGTCTGGTGTTTACTTTCCCTTCCATTCTCTCTCTCTCTCTCTCTCTCTCTCTCTCTCTCTCTCTCTCTCTCTCTCTCTCTCTCTCTCTTTCTCTCTCTCCATCTGAAATTGAAGTCAACAGAAACAAAGTTAGCCCAACAGCCCCCAGGAGGGAGGACTGCAGCCCCTTTATTGTTTTTGAAGCTGAGGTCATCCTTCTGCTGGCCGGCTTTT
>CM050220.1:27498423-27578423 GCA_027475355.1 Coilia nasus | reverse complement strand
CCACCGGGGGACAAAAATAGGACTTTTTTCTCTCCTCTTTGAATCAGGAAGTGTAAATACACAAAATTGACAGCAGCGGAGATTCCTTTTTTCCTCTCACTATCTCTCTGCTTCTGTCTCCCCCTGTCTGCCTGCCTGCCTCCTTTTGGTTCTTTATTCCTCCTTTTTTTCTCCGCCACTGCTTCAGGGGATGTTCTCATATTGAACTACGGTGAGCCTCAGTCCACCTGACTGTCCGTCTGTCCATCCGTCCATTTGTCTGTCCGTCAGGGCCTCTCCACTGTATTTATGACCTTCTCCCTGGCCGCAGTCAATAGGTGATAAATTTCAGGATGCGCCGCGATAGAGAGAGATGCTCTAAATCTGAAGAGAGCTCCAGGGAGCGATGTAGCACAGATGATGAAATAAAGGGCTCACACGCGACCTTCCCACCCCCACACACAACCCAAACCCCCACACCCCCACACCCCCACCGGGATCTCTGTAGGTCAGCCGCCACACAGACCAGCCACCGTGCTCAGGCACCCCCTGGGAAAATATCAGTTAGCAATTAGCATAGTGCACAGGCGATATGAGACATATTCACAACGCCCTGAGACCATAGGGTTGTTGTCCTTTCCCCATCCCCTCCCTCTCACACTCTATGAGAAACAACAGTTTAGCACTCATCAGCTAACATTCCTACACAGGGAGCACGTCAGGTCCCCCGTCCTGTTTTGCACTGGAGCGTATAAAGCTAAAAGGTGGGGAGGTACTCTTTAGCTACAGATGAAAGGGTATTTGTAGTGGGCGCTAACGAGCCAAGCCGAGCCGAGCCTCGTTGTTCCTCGGGCCAGCTGCGACTGCTCGCAAATGCCAGCGCACCTACATGCACCCGGCCTGTTCAAACAAGCCATTATCTGGGCTTTATCTAGCCAGGCAACTCACCTTATCTTCAGGTAAATAGAATAATGTCCTCATTAGGGCTGTTGCATGGTCACTTGGCAGCCGTGTTTGCACTGTAATAAGAACTGGGGGGAAGTGGGGCATAGAGAGAGAGTGAGTGAGAGAGAGAGAGGAAGAGAGCGAGTGGGAGAGAGATGCAAATAGAGAGAGAGAGGAAAGGGAGTTGGAAGGAAAGAATAAGAGAGGCAGAGAGCGAGGGAGCAGGAGGGAGAGGTAGAGGTAGAGAGAAAGAGAGGGAGGAGACTGTCAGAGACAAAGCAGCCTGTCTGCCGGTGTGCACGAGGCATTAGCCCTCACCAGCATGCACTGCTGTGATAATTGAATAAGGCCTGTGCACACGTACCTGAGAACATCGCCGCCCCGCCAACTCCATTCACCTCTTAACCCTCACTACTCCCCACTACACACACACCACACACACACATACACACAGACACTTCTGTCACACAGACATATGCACACACACACACCACACACACACACACACATACACACACACTCATATCACACAAAAGCATGCACGTACACATATTCGTTTTTATCGTCAAATACTTGGAACTCTGCCAAACTGACAATTCCATTTATTAATCCACATCAGTCAACTGCTTAGCACAAGAATCAAATGTAAAAATGATTTAGCGGTTAGTGGTTATTGTTGTTCTTTTTCCAATACCCCCGCACCCCCGCCCCCTCCCCACACACACACACCCCTCTAAAATAAGTGTTTTTTTCTCAGTTTCGTCTGGTTCGGCTTGGTAGCTGCAGCAGCATGGACAATAGGGCAGACATTTTGAACGGTGCGAGATTGAAAAGGCATTCTTACAGGCCTGCTATAGAGCCACTCAGCCCTTAAATTAGGGGAAGCCCAGAAGAGTCAAATAAAGTTTTGTCCAATTCTCAGCATCCCCCAGGGTGCGAAATAATTCGGACTTTCTATTCGCGTATCAGCACTACACTGTTCCGGTAAAAGGGCGAGCTCTTCCCCTCTTTATGATGATTGTTTGGCTGTTTATAGGGTGTCAATAATGTCACCAGGAGCAATGCTGTTTGAATTTGTCACCTTTTCTGTACAAAAAAAACAACAGAGGCTAATTTCGTTTCACTGGCTGTTGACCGCCGTGTCTATTAGTGCCGAGAACATGAGCTGTTTGGCCCGTTTTGGCGCGGCATTTGACACTTCCTCTTTTTGTATGAACGTGAAGTGGAACAGTAACACACACACAGGAGTGGCTGTGTGAGTGTGTGTGTGTGTGTGTGTGTGTGTGTGTGAGTGTGTGTGTGTGTGTGTGTGTGTGTGTGCGTGCGTGTGTGTGTGTGTGTGCGTGTGTGTGAGTGTGTGTGTGTGTGTGTGTGTGTGTGTGTGTGTGTGTGTGTGTGTGTGTGTGTGTGTGTGTGTGTGGCTACACCCTGAGCTGCACTGTATCACAGTTCAAATAGTGCTTGGCCAAGCAAGTCTTCCAGGCCAATTTGACCTCATCAGCAGAACGGCAGAAACACTGACCAGTTTCACTACTGCAAAATTTAGCAGGAAATTTACAAATAGGTGGACTGAAATAACAGTAGCCTTTAACAGGGCCTAACTGCTGAAAAGGTAGTTCCACCTAATCGGAGATGGAGAGTCCGAGGGAGAGAGACAGTGAGCAGTGAATCAATCCCATAGCAATCAGTCTGTGTGTGTGTGTGTGTGTGTGTGTGTGTGTGTGTGTGTGTGTGTGTGTGTGTGTGTGTGTGTGTGTGTGTGTGCTTGCAATTCTTTGTGTGACTGTGGCATGTTGCATTATTAATAGCTGCATAATAGATATTTAAATAATAATAACAATAATAATAATAATAATAATAATAATAATAATAATAATAATAATAATAAGTGTGTTTGTTACATTTATTACGTACAACTATATCTTCTTCTTCCCCCTCGTGTCTTTTTCGTTCATTCCATCTCTGTGCTAGACGTCAGTACTGTACATCATTACTTAGTGGCAGCCATCAGATGCATGCTTAATTAGGGTGGTGCAGAGCATTAAGCACAGGGAGTAGCCTCGCTAAAATATTTATATGCTGCAGGCTATTTATTAGCTCCATCATAATTCCTCCTCTATAGATTCTCAAACGCTATTTTAGCAGGTCCCCCCCCCCCCCCTCGTTTAATGACTCGAATAGATCTCTGTTTGGTGTGGTGTAGCCTCAACGAGCTGCAGATTGATTTTTTTCTCTCTCTCTTTTTTTACATTGTTCTTTTTTATGACTTCTAGTTCGTGGCACAACTTTTGGTCTATTTTTAAGCCGTGTAGTGCTGCGCGCTTTAAGTGCTGATGAGTGGCACTTCCATAGTCCCAAGTGCTATCAGGAGCAACCTCGGGCTGATAAAGGCCCTAGTCTCTTTGTTGGAGAGGGTGTCGTCGTCAAGGGCCTACTCTCTCCATGGCCTTTCAAATCCACTAGTAAATGGTAGCCATTTTTTCCTCTTCTCCCTCTGTCTCTTTTCCTGGAAGAAGCCACAAGGGTTATGTTTTCTTTTCCCTTCTTTCTGTCTTTCTTTTTTTTGCGCCTGCCCGTGTCCTCAAAATGTTTCCTCTCTCCCGTTGTAAGTGAATGAAGGAGAGAAGGAGAGCCTGAGCCTGCCTCCTTTAGGGACTGTAATTAGAAATCATGCTCAAATCTCTCTTTTCTCTGCCTCACTTTCTCCTCCATTGCTGATAAAAAAAAAAAAAAACTAGGGAAAGGCTTAATGAATGCAGATTTGGATGGGATGCGATACACTTGGCAGAAATGTGTTTCAGCCAAGCCTCTTAATACGAATAAAATTCTAGTTAACTGAGAAAATACACACATCCATTTTACCCTTCACCTTTTTTTCTTGACTCGTCACATATTTGTTTTGTTGGCAGAAAACCACAGATAAGATAAACAGCCTTGTAAAAGTGGTAGGATAGACAAAACTATTTTTTTATTTGTGTGTTTGTTTTTGTTTTGCCATTTGATTTACTTCTTTTAAGAATGTGATGTGGCTAGCCTCTTTACTCTATAGAGCCAACAACACCCCTGTTCTACACTTTATGTTCAAGTTCTCAGAATGGAATCTGTGTTAGCAGTCATGACCCCACTGTCCACTCAAGATGAGGCCTGTGTGTGTGTGTGTGTGTGTGTGTGTGTGTGTGTGTGTGTGTGTGTGTGTGTGTGTGTGTGTGTGCGCGTGTGTGTGTGTGTGTGTGTGTATCTGTGTGTGTGTGTGTGTGTGTGTGTGTGTGTGTGTGTGTGTGTGTGTGTGTGTGTGTGTGTGTGCGTGCGTGCGTGTGTTTGTGTGTGTGTGTGTGGGTAGAACCAGGAATCCTAGGCGGCAAATGTGGCTTATCTTCAGCCAAACCCCGTGAAAAAAAACAGCCTGCTAAACCCACCCACTAAGACTGGCTAATACAGATTGAATGCCTGGAATGAAGCACAAGAAACGATCCCAGTAGTTGCTGACCCAACACCCTGCGCAATATCATTTAAGGCCCTTTGGCCACCGCAAAACAAGGCTAAGGTTCGCAGCAGAGAAAGATGGGAGTGAAAGGCCCTCTCTCTGCAATGTATTCTCGCCACTAATCCACAGGTAGCCATGGAGTTTGGCCATTGCTAACGATTAGCATTTCATCTGCGGGGAACCCTTTGGCACTCCTAAGTTTGGGAGTCACGCATGTGATGGTTTACTGTGCAGAGTACATTGGCTTTTATGTTATTTGGCCACGTGTTGCCAGAGCTGGCTGGCTCCTACGAAAAAAAAAGGAGGAGGCCCTCCATGGAGGGTAGCAAACGATGGGGGCGCGAGTAACCAACACTTAAATTAGTGAGCTGCCTGTAAAAACCAGGCAACCTCCGCAGCGCCGTGGCGCAAGGTCTGTCCTGGGGGACCCGTGAAGTTTTTTAACACTTTAGAAGGAAGTTTGCCCCAACATCCCAGGCTGAGTAGGTGGTGGTTAGGTCAACAAGACACGGATGGGAGGTGGTGGTTGGTCGGTAGAGCAGGTCGATGTTTTTTTTTCCCCTTGTTTCTTTTTATTTAATTTGTGTGTGTGTGTGTGTGTGCGTGCGTGCGTGGCGGGAGAGGTGTCCAGTTGCGGCGCTCTGCGTGTGCTCCTTCCTGACACAGATGCAGAGGAGCTGGCAGCGGGACAACTCCGTGGGCCGTAGTGCTGCTCCAGGGCCGTCCCCGGTGGCCCCCGGCCCCGCTCTGCTCCACCGTGCTCCGCTCCACTGTGCTCCGCTCTGCGCCTGGCGTAGGAAGGGCCCCTGGAAAACGATCTGCGCTCTTACAACACGTATAAAACTTAACACCGGGGCCTTCGCCCAGGTGGGGGGTTCCAGCTTTATTGATTTTTATTACATTCTGACAACATACTTCTCTTTGTTTGGCAACCGAGGGCAGGAAATATTGAGCGCTGGGTGTTGAGTTCAAGGTGTAGGACGAAGAGAATCACACATGCCTGTGACTTCATGGTGAAAAACTCCATCCTTTAGCCCGTTATGTCTTTCTTTCTTTCTTTCTTTTGTTTTTTTTTCCATTATTTTATATCTGTCTTTATGCCTTTTTCTGTCTTTGTCTTTTGTTTTTCTTTGGCCTTTTTGCTGAAGAGGCTATGAGGGCCTGGATTCAGTTCTTAGTACTTGACTGTAGTGGATAGTGTGTCAGTGAGCCTTGTGCCTTGTTGAATAAGCTGATGTCACTGTCATTGTCCCTCAAGGCCCTTAATATGGGCCACTGAGGGCCCACAACCAACAAGGTGTCCTTCATCAAACGCCATTGTGCTCAGAAGTGGCAGACATTCCTTTGATGGCAGTACCTCGGCCCTATTTATACTATTTCCTCCTTTATTTCTCTTTTGTCACAGAATGTTTTTTTTTAAGCTTTCGTTTTGTCAGGGCAACTTGAACCTGAAATAAAAAAGGACAGAAAAAAAAGAAGGAACACACACACACACACAGACAAACACACACACACACACAAACACACATACACACACACACACACAAACACAAACACACACCACACACAGCCGTTGTGATGAGTTATCCTGAGCGTGTCATCCCAGATTTGTGTGAGAGAAGGCGAATTCCCCCATGGCACATATTGAAACCTGACATGCAGCCAGTGGGGGCTGTTGACTAAGAATGCCATTTTTACCCCTTACGTCTGAAGACAGCCTGACAGACCTGGGAGGTAAGCAAATGTGACCTTCTCCCATTACAGCATCTCTAATTTCAGCACATTTGCCTTTTCGTCACCAGTTTTGTTGCTGCTCTATTTTATTTTATTTTTGCTAGTATTCAAGTCGCTAATATTAAACATTTCAGACCTTCACATATACATATACATACGTGTGTGTTAACAGGGAATATATGTTGTATCCCTTTAAAGCCAGTAGTGTAAAAGGTTTACTTTGTTATGTGATATAACCTAATGCTGGCTTAACCTGGTTGCTTTAATCAACCAACAGTCTCTTATTAAAGGAGAAGTATTTCCTCTGGTTTGTGGGTTAAACTAAAGGTTCTCCTCTTTGTATGTGTGGAGAAAAATATCTCGAGCATTTCCACCTGAATGTTTGAATTATTCAGCCATGCAGGAAGACCTTTTTTCCCCTCCCTCCTGAGGATGTGTGGGTTGTAAAGGCTAAAATTGCTTCATCATGCCAAAGTGGAAGTATGCATACATTATTTAGTTAAACCTGAGAAAATCACACTTCTCTTTGGGAATTTGTGTCTGTGCAACCTGCTTAAATTACAGAGGCGTGGACACTTTCTTTCCTTTCGTGGTGGAGGAGTTAAATAAATAAGTTGGACACAGCAATATTCTTTAATGGGGAACTTCTGCAGAAGGGCTTTTGTACATTTTAAGGGGCCTTGTCAAAATGTCCATGTCCATGCTGCATCCTCTATGCAGATGGTATAGTCACCTAAAGGCTCTGCTTGCATGTGGGGCAGTCAGACTGCCTGTGTCGATTGAAGTTTTTTTAGTAGAAAGTAGTTACCTTATATGCAGAGAAACAGTATATGTGCTTATGTACGTGTGTGCATGCAGGAATGCACACACACACAAACACATACACACACACACACACACACACACACACACACACACACACACACACACACACACAAACACACTGGAAACGGCTCACATTAGTTGCTTTTAGAAACTGTAAAAAAGTCTGACATGGTAAAGTGTCAGGCCTGCAAGTTTCATGTCTAAGTCAGGCACACATTTGTCCTCTACAACAACCATTGATCTCTCCTCTCTCTCGCTCTCTGTCTCTCTCTCTCTTTCTGTGTCTCTCCCCTTTACACACACATACACACACACTCTTTTCAGGAAGAAAAGATAAGACACATTTCACACCTCTGGTCTCTCTCTCTCTCTCTCTCTCTCTCTCTCTCTCTCTCTCTCTCTCTCTCTCTCTCTCTCTCTCTCTCTCTCTCTCTCTCTCCTGTACATAAAACACCACCCATGCTCTCCAGGTTGGTTGCTACGGTATCTGTGTTCTGTCCTTATCAGGACACACACAGCCTGAGTGTTTACGCAAATCACCACAAGCACCGTTTTACAGATGCTGCCGCTTCACAGAGTCCTTATGAGGTTAGACTTTTTAAACTGACACTAACATGCCATTTCTAATCTAATAAAGGAGCCCCCTTCTCAAATAAATCACTAAATTTGCTACTTTGTTAGAGGTGCATTTGCACACTGGCGATATTGTATTTCTTTCTTCTTGGTCTTCTTCTTTGTTCTCTCTCTCCCTTTTCCTTTCGTCTGTGCGGAGAAATAGTCTGCGCCGTCCATA
The DNA here is from genome assembly GCA_027475355.1 of Coilia nasus. Taxonomy (NCBI): domain Eukaryota; kingdom Metazoa; phylum Chordata; class Actinopteri; order Clupeiformes; family Engraulidae; genus Coilia; species Coilia nasus. The sequence continues at coordinate 27,570,663 of CM050220.1, read as the reverse complement.
ATGTAATTAAGCAGAGCCAATGCAGGGTGGCCACCTTCCCAGAGTAAGTTCAGGAACACAAATTAAAAAACCTTGTGAACTTAAGAGAGAGGTCATTTTTTCCTTATGAGTTTTTAAATGATGTTCTTTGTATACTAATAAGGAAGTTTTGGTTGTGCTTGGGGTGTGTGTGGGCGTGGGGCAGTGGGGGGTGAAACAGCCTTGTTGCCTAGACAACAGAAGTTCTGTAAAGAACATAAGGGCTAGGTGAAAGGGTAGTTGTTGTTATAGTCTGTATGTGTGTGTGTGTGTGTGTGTGTGTGTGTGTGTGTGTGTGTGTGTGTGTGTGTGTGTGTGTGTTGAATTTTGTACTGGGAGGAGAGCATAGACTGTTTTAGAATGAGATGGAACTGAAAGAATGTACCCCAGTGTGCCATGGAACGGTGCTGCCGGGAATGTCTCCGACTGATTAAGATGGCAGAAACGTGCGACATAGTGGAACACCTCAAGGAATTCTGGGAGGGGAAACAGCTGTGTGGCGGCTGCATGTGCACCCAGGGAGGCTTTTGGCACAGGGGTGGGGGTGGGCTGTGGGGTCCCCCCCTTTCTTTCCTTCCATGTTTTTTTTTGTTTTTGATGAAGTCAACTGTTGTTGGGGTGCTGTGAGGAGCAGAGGTTAGGGGCGGCAGAATGCAATTTCTCGCCGCCTGACAGAAGGCCCAGAATAAAGTGGCGCTCTCTCCTCACCGATTGTGGGGAATTGCTTCTCGCGGTGACAAATGATTAGCTGTTATCTCTGACTGAATTTGAGTCCTCCAAGAAGCTGAGTCAGGTAGCTGTGGAGTGTCGGGAGGGCTTTTCACAGGAAATGAAATCGCTTCCCAAGTCACACCAGGAACAAAATATAATCCCCTCTGTCAGAACAAGATTACTACTTTGTCTAATTGGAGACAGCTTTCCCCTCCGTGTGCTTGTTTACTACACGGCACAGGTGTCTGTTTGTTTGTTTGTGCCGATGCTTGCTTTTATTTATCTGTTTACTTTTAACCCCGTGAGGCTCTGCACGATTGCACAAAAAGGGCCTTTTGTTGGCAGTGCACCTCACTGAATCCTCGCTTTCTGTACAGGTTCATTACTATCTGCACACCTGGGTCTCAAAAGCAGGTTTTTAATCACATGCCCACAGTTAAGGTGACTGTGATCCCGAAGCACAAAGTCATCACTAATTGTTCTTGCAAATGTTGACAGCGTGAGAAATTCTTAAAGCTAAGCTGAAAACATCTTAGAGAGGGAGATAAAAAAGAAGAGTCTGTGCATATATGCAAGTAAACTGCTATGGGCTACGCTGAGGTATCTCTGTAAAGCTAACGCTCGTTAATGAAGTGGTTTATTTCTCCATGGCGGCAGGTAGAGCTTTTGACACGTCAGGCGCCGCGTAGAACTCCGGCTTTTGTCTGTCTAATGGCCCTTCGCCACCTCGGATCGGCGCAAGAAGCCAATTTGTCGCCCTGACAGGGAGCGAACAGGGGCCGGCGCGGTGCAGTTGCCGCTGCTCGGCTGTGTCTTGTACAGTTCAAGGTGTTAAAGCCTGATTAGTGTCTCTCTGCAGTGTATTGGCTTGGTGGCTGTCACCCCTGTGGGCAAGTGTACTTTAAAGGGGAACTGCTTGCCTTTCATTCTCTCACACCTTACGCCGACCAAGATAGATAAGACAGAAGGAAGAAGAAAACAAACACATACACATAGCCGTTAGAAAGAGAGGGGGGGGGGGGGGAGGAAGGGAGAGAGAGAGAGAGAGAGAGAGAGAGAGGTAGTGGAGGAAAAAAAAGAAGAGAGAAAAAAACAACTATAAAACGGTTCAGCAAAACACCTCTTTTACTCTCAGAGCCCCCACAAGAAGTGCTATTATTTCAGTACATGCATTCCCTAGACACACATTTCATGACTGTTTTTTTTTCTTCCTTTTTTTTCAAAGGACCACCTACTCTGTGACTGGGACATTAAGAACACTAATAGAATCAAACACCTTGCATGTTGAGAGAGCAGAATCAGTCAAGGACAGGAAAGAAAGAAAGAAAGAAGATAGATAGATAGATAGATAGATAGATAGATAGATAGATAGATAGATAGATAGATAGATAGATAGATAGATAGATAGATAGATAGATAGATAGATAGATAGATAGATAGATAGATAGATAGATAGATAGATAGATAGATAGATAGATAGATAGATAGAGAAAAGAAAAAGAAGGGAGGATTGGGCAATGCAGCCCCCGTGAAACATGATGTCTGCCAGGCGTTTCAAAGTGGACAGGGCGCTGTGAGGGAGTGTGAGGAGACTGCTTGTGTGCGTTGCAGGAGCAGCATAAAACTTCTCCCTCTGTCAGCTCTGTGTTTGCATTAACCAGATCAACAAACAACAGCAGAGGACCGGGAGGAGGAGGGGGCAGGGAGAGAAGAAGATGAAGACAAAGACACAACAGAGAGAAAGAGAGAGAGAGGGAGTGCTTTAGAAGTCCCCTGAGGTTGCACAGCTAAACGTTTTTCTCGTCTCTCTCTCTGTTTCTGTCTCTCTCTCTCTCTCTTTCTTTCTCTCTCTCACAAGCGTTGAATAATAAGATAGGTGACAAACCAATATTTCACCTTGTGTATTTGGTTAAGCACCTTCGCCCTGTGTGTTTTTGTCTAGAGGACAAGAGGGGAGTGTGAGGAGGAGGTGTTTCCTGGTAGTTGTGTGCGTGTGTGTTGGTGTGTGTGTGTGTGTGTGCGTGTGTGTGTGTGCGTATGTGTGTGTGTGTGGGAGGGGGTTGGAGGTTGGGGCAGGCGGGTGTGGGGAGTGATGGTTAGTGTTCCCATAAGCCCATTGCTCACCAGTGTTTAGCCTGGGCGATGATAGTCCTGGCGCATGGGCGTTCCCCCCCCCCCCCCCCCCCCAGCGCAGCAGCTCTCTCCGTGGGAGCCGCTCCTGCACGGCCGCGGCCCGTGATTTATGGCCCTCTCCTCCGATATACCCACGAGTAACCCCCCCCAGCCTACCCTGCCCTGCTCTCCCCCGCTGCCAGACAGCTCACACAGCAACACCCCCCCTCACACACTCATGCACATGCACACACAAACACACACACACACACACACACACCACAGCCCACACACACACACACACATGCATGCACATACACACAAAGTCTCCTGACTGAAATGGATTAGCCCCAGTTATCCGCAAATGGATGTCTCAGCCCCAGTTACCTCTGCCCCACTAACTCACAAGTTGTTGCTACTGTCAGTGCTGCTGTCAGTACCGGTGTGGCCAGTCTCAGAGGACCAACAGGGTCCGGATAGGGTCCGACCAACCCAAAGCCTAGGGGGCCCACAGCCCAGAAAGGCTCTGCCCGTGCTGCTCCGCCAGCCCTGCTCTAATTACCTGTTTTGAGTCCCATAATGGACAGAGGAAGCCTGGGCCAGGGGAGGATGAAAGGCGCCTGGTCCTCGCAGGCAGAGCGATGAGAGGTATGGTGCCCACAGAGACGGGCGTGGGTGCAGAGTCCTTTCCTCCGTCCCCTGTGTTGTTCAAAACAAAACCAAAACAAAAAAATGACAAAAACTCAGAAAGTGCAGCAAGGTTTCCTTATCAGGTATGCACTTAAAAGGGAACCTGCTGCTTGGAAGTGGGCTTGCGTGGAAGAGAGTAAGGAGGGGAAGATGAAAGGCTTTTTGTTAAACGTTTTGCTTAGTGCAGGTTTCCTGTGCCGCCGCCTCTTTCTCTTCCCTGTCTCCCGGCGAGACCTCCACTCTTTCCTCTGCGCCCCCACTCCACCCCACCTTCCCTGTTACTGTGGCTCTCCATGCCTCGCCTGTGCTCACCATGCCTTCTTGCGCCTAGCCCTGCCTAGCCTTGCATTGGTGCTGCACACACACTTAAATACACACACACACAAACGTAGACACACACACACACGTACACAGACACGTACACACACACACATACACAGACGCACCCACACACACACTCTTACACACACACACAAATGTAGACACACACACACGCACACGTACACACACACACGCACACGTACACACACACACACACACACACACACACTCACACAGACACACACATACACACCACACACACACAGTGTCTTTGAGGGGAAAAGTAAACCCTGCCGGTGTTAGATTAAATACCGAGATGGCGACAGGAAGAAGGCAGGGAGGAAAAACAAAAGGGCTCGGCCGGGGTGAGGGATGTTGGGAGAATTATCAGGTTGGCGACGGAAAATGCCAGTTTGTCTCCGCGTTTCGTTTCAAATGTCCAAACAAGCTTTTTTTTTCTCTTCTCCTGTCCTGTCTTAATGACACAATCTCCTGTGCCTCAGCGCCACAACAGATTATAGAAACTTAAATAGACCTCGTTCAAGCAACCTTGCATGGCATGAGAGGTATCTTAACCAGGGTGAGCAAGCAAAAGTCTCCTCTGTGCTACAAAAAAATAAAACAAGTATTAGACATGTACAGTGCAGCCTTGAAGCAGGAATTCACACTTGAAGCATGTGGTACAGTTCATTTTCCATTCCGCATGCGTAGAGTGCCTGTGCGTTAACAGCCTGGCAGATAAGAATAGAAATGTTGAAGCATGAATGGCATTTGGCTGTCAATAAGGCCAGTGTGTGTACATCGCAGGTCTGTTCAGAGTAACCAGGAAATGTATCATTACTTGATTTGTGTTCAGAACAACCAGGAAATGTGTCATTGATGGATGTTGTAAAAGCCACGCTTTGGTGCATAGAGGGTTAATGGGCTAATGTATCCGTTGGTGTGTGTGTGTGTCTGTCTGTGTTGTGTGTGTAGTATATTATAGTTGGGCGGGAAGCAGTTTTGTGTATGAAAGTCTCTCTCTCTCTCACTCTTGCTCTCTGTCTCTCTCTATCTCTCTCTCTCACTCTTGCTCTCTCTATCTCTCTCTCTCTCACTCACTCTTGCTCTCTCTCTCTCTCTCTCTCTCTCTCTCTCTCTCCTCTTGTTTCCCTTTAGTTTACACAGTGCAAATAATTTAGCCGGGGCTCTCCCCAGCATGGCAAGCAGGATTAATATGACTTCCGGTCGAGATGTGAACTCGATACGAGTCAAACCACGGGGGGGCTGGGGGGGTCTCCAGTCTGCGCCAGCACTCGGTTAAAGGCTCTCACAGGAAGTATCAGGAAACACTGAGCTTAAGACTTCCCTTCTCTTCCGTGACTGGGCTGGACTAGGCTAGGATAGGTTAGCTTGGGCAAGGCTGGGTAGGTGTAGGCCTTCTTCCTCCTGCTCTTTCCCCTCCTCTTCATCTTCACGCCTGACTCCTAATCATCTGCCTTAGCCAAATGCTGATAGCTTACAGGCAAATACAGACGACAGTGTGTGATGGTGTGTGTATGTGTGTGCATGTATGTGTGTGTGTAGTGGGGACTGGTGAGCATGTGTGTGTGTTCTTGCTGAAGGAGAGAAACAGAGAGAAAAAGGGGGGAAAAATCTTAAACCTTCCACACCTCAGTTGCTGTATAGAAAGCCTGTAATCAAAAAGTGTAAACTAGCCAGGAGATGGATTAGTCCTAGAGGGCTAAGAGTTCCCCTTGAGGAACTTACCTTCTCCCTCCACCTTTGTCCTCCTATTCGCCCCAGCTCACTGTCAGACATGCACGCTAGTCAAAACCTCAGATAGAGCTTGATTTTCATGAGTATTCCTCTCTGTCTCTCTGTCTGTCTGCCTCTCTCTCTCTCTCTCTCTCTCTCTCTCTCCCTCTCCTTTTTTATATCCTCCTCATTCCCCATCACATTTGATTTTATTCCTTTTTTTTCACGACTTCCCCTTCTTCCTTGCATTTCCGAATTAACGGAATAGTCATTATTAGTTTATTAGCTGTGGCAGGGACTTGTGCAAAGTGTGTTTGCTGATATTCAGTTGTTAATGAACAAATTCAAACCCTATTGAACGCCATTCACAGCTGTGAGAGCTCAGCTAATAATAGTTTCTCAAAGACAAAAGATTAAGGAAACTGCATTACAGGAGTGTAACAATAGAGGCCCAGCGGAGCTCTAATGGCATTCTCTTTCATTTAGAAATTGTTTCCTCTCTAAATTCTCCGCGCTGGCCCGGGCTCTTTGTACAAGCCTTCTCTCTCTGCCGCTGCCTCTCTGCAGGTCAGGCCGTTAGCCCGTGGGAGAGCTGGAAGGGGGTGTGGGGGTGGGGGCTGGTGGTGCAGGGGGGAGGAAGGTAGCTCCACCTGTGGGAACTGCCTCCACCACGTTTCCCTGTCTTCACCACGCTGAGTTGGCAGGCTTAAGCCTTGCCATAGCCAAGCAGGTAAATTGTTCATTAAGGCTGAGGTAAAGAGGGGTGGGGGGTGGCAGTGGGTGGTGGGGGCGGGAGGTAAAGGGCCGGGGGGAGAAGAGGTGGGTGGAGGGGGAGGGGAGGAGGTGGGAAGGAGAGCGCAGTAAAAGTGCGAAGAACAAACAAGTCGAAGCATTTGTTCACGCCGTAATCTACACATCAATTATCCTGCTGTGCTAATTAGCACCTTTCCATACCCCAGGTACCTCAGCATTCACACGCGTTCTCTCTTTCATGCCCCTGATCAAAAAAGCTCAGGATTGACGGAAACACAGGGAGGCTGAACCCAAGGGTGGAGGGGAGAGAGAGAGACAGAGAGAGGGACAGAGAGAAGGAGAGAAAAGAAACCTGGTGCCTACTAGCTTGGGAAGACAGGGGAGAAAGGGAAAGAAAAAAAGCCTTCAGATCAAAATTTCCTTTTACAGGCAAAACTCCAGAGTATGCCATTCTCAGCTCCCTTCACACCTCTTTTCAAGGAAACTGCTCAATTATGTAAGGGGCGGTCATATACATATACTCCTTATGTTGTATGCATATATGCGCAGGTTATTGTTGATAAGATCTTTTGTTAGCAAAATTCTTTATTTCTCAAAAAAAAAACAGATTGTAGATTAAACTCACTACAAACTAAAACTGAAATCCAGGTTATTTTTATGTCATTTACTTATTTTTCCTCACTTTTTTTTCTTAAGAAATGTGTAATAGCACTGACATATCTTAATGATCATTGTCGTCTGGAAGTGTTTGCTAAATTGTCAGGCTGACGGGGAGGGTGAGGATGAGCTGATAACGCCGTGTTTAAGTCAAATCATCTGCGTCAGGAATTAATTCGTGACCACACATGAGAAGTTGCGGTGGGACGTGTGTGACAAAGATCTTTGCCATTATCACTCCAAACATGCAACCTACGGGTGGGGGTGGAGGTGGGGGGGTCAGGGTGGTGTTGTGCTTGCTTTCAGTCATCCAGCTAAGCGTCAGGCTGCATAGGAGCTTATTTAGCATCAGAAAAGGGTCCTTGGGAGGTCTCTGGGTGTGTTGTGGTCTGGTCAGAAAGCATTATGAGGAGCGACGGACTGTTTGTTCTTACTTGGGAGAAAGTGCTTTTTTTCTCTCTTCCTCCTTGTGATTAAAAATGTATCTCACACCCTTCCTCTCTCTCTCTCTCTTTTTCTCCTTCTCTCCTTCTCACCGGGGAAGTGAAAAGGTAGAAGAAACATGAGGCAGAAAGAGAAGGAAGGAGAGAAAAAACGAAAGGAAGGGAGAAAAAAAAACAGCGGTGTCCGTGTGTCGACAAAACTGCTGCGATGGTGTTTACTCACACCCACATCATGCATTACTTATGGTCTGAGAGTCGACACGGCCACGCCGTTTAGTGAGCCTACCTCTCCTCTTCTCCCCTGCCTTTCCTGTTCCTCTCCTCCCCTTTTCTCTCCTCTCCTCTTCTCTCTTCTCCTCTCTTCTTCTCTCCTCTCCTCTCCTTTCCCTGCTCGACACGGGGGTGGGCAGAGAGACCCAACCCTGTCCCCAACCTCCAGATTAACACACACACACACACACACGTACCACATCCGTAGTCTGAGCCCCAGCTGAACCTCATATAGCCTCCGTTTGACCACAAGCAGCGAGTTCTAAGCCCCCCGGGGTTCTCCCCTTCAATCGCATCGTTTAGGAGCTATTGTATCACCCGCTCCTGTCTTTTGTATCTGACCATGTGCCCCATGTGTCATCTGACCATGTCTGTTCCTATCCTCCGCTCATAGCATTATTTATTTATTTATATAGATATATTTATTCATTCATTCTGTGTGTGTTTGTGCGTGCAAGTGTGTGTGCGTGTGTATGTGTGTGTGTGCATATGTGTGTGTGTGGTGGATTGGTTAAAGCAGTGACTAATTGGGATGCAGTAACAGTGTCATGCCCACTCCCCTCCAGAGGCTCCCTCTATAGGGAGCGAGGGGCCCGTTGTTTTTAATGTGTGTGTGTGTATGTGTGTGTGTGCATGCATGTGTGTGTGTGTGTGTGTGTGTGTGCATGAGTGTGCTCCTCTGTTGATTGGAGAGGCACAGAGGTAGTGGAGATGAAAGGAGAGGCCGTTTCCTGCTGATGGTCTGATACCTGGTGGGGATGCCATTCAGGTGACAAAGATCCAGGCCCGCCGGGGAGGGGGAGGGGAGGGGCAGGAGGGGAGCAGATGTGATTTACACACTCATTATCATCTGAATGAGACCAGCCAGTGTGTGTGTGTGTTTGTGTGTGTGTGTGTGTGTGTGTCTGGGGGGTAACTGGGGGCCTATAGCTTCTCACCTGGATGGTTCCTCTCTGATCTTTATCCCATCTGAGTCCACAAACCCCACCACCCCACCCCCCATACACACACACACACACAACATGATGCCAAAAACACACACATATACACACACGCACACACACTGTGCACACACAAATACTACTGCTTAACCCCTTCTTCGACACAAATTTATACACACACACTAAAACACACACAAATACACACACCACACACTCATACAAACACACACCACACACACACTAAAACACAAACACACACTCAATATCCCACTGCCCTACGTCACTTCACCCCTAGGTCCACTCCCCACCCCTCTGTTCCCTTCCCCGTCTGACCCCCAGCTGGTCAGAGTTTTACGAGGGCGAACTGATCGGCCTCTTGCCCAGCTTGCTGTGTGCACGCGCACACACACACACACACACACACACTGTTCAGTGTGACTTCACTCCCCATTCACCCAATCATTGTGCTTTACAAAACACATCAGGAAAATTCAGCCTCACAATGATGGCCACAGTGACTGTCGGAGCTTGGAAATCTTCCAAGATGCCGTTTTTGTGTGTGTGTGTATTTGTATGTGTGTGTGTGTGTGTGTGTATGTGTGTGTGTGTGTGTGTGTGTGTGCACGTGTGTGTTTTGTTTTGTTTCTCTGTCTACAGCAAGCCTCTGGTTTTCATACCTCTGATAAATTTCAGCCCAGGTCTGCTTGCGTTATTTATTCATCTTCCTGATTCGCGAGGCAGCAGGGGAAAAGCATAGATATTTTATCCCATAAGGGTGATAAATTAAACGTTGCCATCCTTTTGGCTGCCAGGAAAGTGTTTAGGAGGGAATTTGACGTGGAGAGTAATAAATAAAGCCACCCGCATGCTTAACTGGCTCTTGGAATGATCTTCCCATGGTTTGTTCACTTTGACACAGTCATTTGCCTCTCTGGATACTTTAAGCCCTCTAAAATATGGGAGGACACACATGTTGTGTTTGTGTGTTGTATGTGTGTGTGTGTTTTAGTCCTTGTAGACGGGTCACATAATCAGGGAGAGGAGAAGGGAGGTTGTGTTTAAGCCTCAGGTACACTCCCTGAGTCAAAAGAGAAAAAATAGAAAGAGAAAAAAAAAGACTCCTTCTCAACTTTTTCAAAAGCACTACATACAGCCCTGGAGCGAGCTTCAGGACAAGAATGCAGAGCAACCTTGACCAGATCAAACTGTTGTTTGGAGGCCTCCTCTTATCTCAGGGTCTGCCTGATAGTTTTGGCGAGCGCGGAAAGGTACAAAAGAAGGGGAATTTGTGGGAATTGGAAATCGTGTCAGGTTTCACCGTTTTAATAGGATCCGCTGTTTTCACACCCGGCTCACTAGAAAGAGAGAGAGAGAGAGAGAGAGAGAGAGAGGAGGAGGAGGAGGAGGAGGAGGAGGAACAAGAGGCCAATGAGTCTGTTCAGACCCTTACCTTTTGTCTCCCATTTCATCTTATTCTTATTTCCAGTGTAAAGGAAATGCCCATCAAATGACTTTGTTACAGGAACTAATTGCAACTCAGGTTCTGCTTAGCTATTATTAGCGAAAAAACCTTCAGTAATCTGCGCTGGCAAGGCAATATGTTATTGTAGCATTCTAATTAATCTTACAGGAAATGTAATAAATTTACTATATCAGATTGAAGCAATACTGTATATAGATTTATTAATGCTTTTAATCAGTTCTGGCAAAATTAATTTTGCACTGATTGCTTACATTTGAATTTGCATATACTTAGTGCAAGTAATTTATTTTTATGGAATCCTTTTTTATTAAAACGGAACATATGGCCCTTTAGCTACGTGGCATTCCCTGATTTCTCTGTTGAGTGTCTTCGGTGTGTTGCATTAAAAAGCACATTTATTTTCTGCATGCACACATGCAAGAAAAACAAATCTCATTTAGAAACTAACTTTTTTTCTTTCCACCCCATGCAATTTTCATCAGGTTTGTTTCTGCACACACTTCAGATACAGTGACAGTTTGGCTAGTGTTTGGGGGAGATTATTAACATTGTGTTGTTCACTATACACCTTCAGTGTAAGAACAAAAATGAGATCTCAGTAGGATCACACTAGCTGAGTTGTTCATAAGGGATTTTTAAGCAGTTGGTCAGAATGACGGCATGCGGTGAAGTCGCTGGCCCCTACCCTGTTGTTTTTTTTTGCCTGTGTGGTGCATTGCTGTGGTGGCGGGGAGGGACTGCTGTGACATTCAGCAGTGTTTTTCCAGCGCGAGGCATAAAGAAACACCTTCGCCATATCTCTCGTCTCTCTATCGCAAAAAAGAGCGCGGCCTTGGACAGCTCAGATCACAGTCCTGATGACGCACCTTTCTCTGTCCCTGATGGATAGAAATGTGATAGGTTTCTTTAAGCATACCTCCCCTTCCCGCCACACACACACACACACACACAAGCACACTCACACACACACACACACACACTTACACTTACAAACAAACACACACTGCTACACACAGAGACACTCAAATGGCAAGTCTTTATATCGTTGATGTCAGTTCCAGTTTTATTTCCTCCCGGTGTGTTTGGAGAGATTTGTAATGGCCTCCTGGTTAACTGTGGGCCGATAAAGGAGAAAGTCTAAATAAATAAACGTGTAGCAGTGGCCACATCCAGAGCACAAAACCTCCTTTCTCTCGCCCCCTCTCTTTCTTTCTTTCTGTCTTTCTTTCTTTCTTCCTTCATTCATTCTTTCTTTCTTTCTTTTTTTTCTTATCTCTCTCTCTCTTCCTATCTCTATCTTCCCGCTTTTCTCTCTCTTCTTTCTTCTCTCCTCTCTTCTCTGTCTCAGTTTTCCCTCTTCATGCCTTCTGTATCTCTCCCCCAGTTTCTTCCTTTCTCAGTTTTTTTTCATTGACCCCCCCCCCCCCCCCCCCTGATTGGGCCACTGCTGCACCACCACTCAGAGCTGTTCTGTGCCATTCTAGACTCTCTGCAGTGTGCTCCTGTAAAACCCACAAGTGATAGCAGAGGGTGGGTGGGGGGTGGGGGGTGGCTATCAGTTCGGTGCCCGCCGGTCGCTGCCATCAAACCAACAACAGGCCACAGCACCGCACTCGTCAGCAGATTCCTTTACCTGACCATGTGTGTGTGTGCCTGTTTGAGAGAGGTGGAGATAGAAAGAGTGAGTGGGTGAGATCAAGAGAAAGAGAGAGGGAGAGTGTGTTTCTCTGTGTGACTGTTTATTTATGGGACTGAATAAGTGCAAGAGTATCAGAAATGAAGGGGGGTAAGTGTGTTCTTGATGGAGGTGTGTAGAGATGACAGTTGGCCACAGACTCCCCCAGAGAGAAGGGGTCCCTCTGACTTTGGTCAGCCTAGCTGGGTTGGGTTGGACGACCAGACCAGACAGGACTTGCAGAGGCTGGGGGATGGGGCCACCAGAAAAATGGCATGGGAGGGGTATTCCAGTATACAGTTCAGACTGTAGAGAGTCCATTACAGAGCAGGTGCACTCAACTTTCTCTTCTCTTTCTCTCTCACTGTCTTTCTCTCTCTACATTCCTTAAGTGTATGGTACACCCAATCAAATACATCTATTATAACACTGCTATCACTTAAGGAAGCATATTAACAATAATTAATTTTCGACATTTCTTTTGCCTCATTATACACACACACTCACACACAGATATATTCGTATATATTCGTATATATATTTGTGTTTGTGTGTTTGTGTATATATATCCTAAAAACAAATAACTGAAAAAATCTGTGGGATACTAGCCTTGTAATTTTGCCTGACATGGCACAGAGTAACGCTACTTTGATTCTGTGCAAAGAGGAGAGAAAGGAGGAGCGGGCCAGTGTGTTTATTTGCCTAGCGGAGACAGGAGGGCTCTCTGTCAGTGCGGGGGTTTGAAGTCACTCCTTTTTAAATGGAGACCAGGTCTCTCCCAGCTGGGTGCTTCTGGGGCCCGCATGAATATTTGATGAGCAACCCGATTCTTGATAGTAAAGCACCATCTCAAACTCGCTTTGATCCCCCATTTTCACCTCAGCGCTGTCACTGCGCTGCTCCACTCACAAACTTACAAACAGTAAAAGAATCAGTTTAAGGGCCAAGTATACTTACATATACTAGGAATTGGAGTCTGGTAGATGTTAGCTGTCTATACATTCAACATATAAACATGTAGTAGTATGCATTTAACAAACAAATATAAAGATATAGACACATACTGTACAATAAAGACAACAATAAATATATAGGTACCTATGTACATAATGTACAAGTAGGACACAATATACAGTATACAAGTAGGACATAATGTACAAGTAAGATATGATATACAAAACAAGTAGACATGGAGTGGGACGGAAAGTGCACCTAATAGTGTGATGTAGTGTGCAAGATACATTTGGAATAATAAAGTATGTAACGTGTAAATATAGTAAAGGGAATTTAACTGATTATTAAAAAGAAGAAAGAGAATGGAAAAGGAAAAAAAAGAAACAAATAAAATCACATGGCACATTTTTTGCAATATCAGATGCACCCACCATGATTCATTATTATTATTATTACTAAGCAGTTTATTGTTCTACATTTATTAACCAAAAAAAGGAATGCATATTTTTGGGGCATCTGTGGAAGCTGATTGATTTACCGCGGCCAAGAAGCGCCTTTATTTCCCCAGTTGCTGAAAATGAGAAATTGTCTGTCTTTGTGTGAGCAGAAGTACCAGTTTGGTCGGCGCACGGACTGGAAGCGTTTCATCCGGTGAAAGGTTTTTTTTTTTGTGTGTGTATTTGGTTAGTTACAGTAATTATAACCAGTTACTGACAGCCTGCATTGGGCAAGAGACAGTCGGGGCTGTTTTCTCGTGCTAGACCTCACCGCAGAACATCTGCTGAGAGATTTGCATATTAATTAACCCATATTAACTCTAATTATTCTGGGAAATTATCAAATAAATTAAATTTTCTAATTTTAACCTTTCCTTTGCCTGACGGATGTCAGAGCAGGAGGAAACCCTGACACACTGGCTCACCTGTCTGAAGATCTTAAAAGGATCTTATTTGTCGTTTTTTTCCCCTGGTCTTCACCTCCATTTTCTCTTATTTTCTTCTCTCTCGCAATCCCATTTTTTTTCTAGTCCCGCAAAGTCCTGGGGGTAGCCTAGGGAGCTTTTGTGTGCCCCGATTTTTTTTTCTTTTTTTGGCTTGTGTGTTTGGGAGGAGGGGGCTCAGAACATTTGTCGAGAGCAGGGACGTGTGTGTGTGTATGTGTGTGTTTGGGAGCAGAGCACAGATGGTGGGTCTACACACAGACAGGGAAAGGTGGGTCCTGTGAGTGAGTGGTTGAGCAAACCTTGAAGCTTTCTTTCTTTTTTTCCAGCCTGTTGCTCTGGCCTCTGCAAATAAATGGGAGTTTAATTCAATTAGAATCAGGCTACCGTAGGTGCCTCAGAAATTATTGAACATAACCACCCCCTTCCTGATACACAGACACACACACAGTCTGGCAGTCTCAAAACCCTCACTCATTCTGCTGAATACACAGACAGAAGCACACACACACACACATGCATAGGTTCACACACTCTGGCACAAACACACAACTTACACATACACACACAAACACACACTTTCCTGAGTGCACAGACACTCCCAGGTTGGTTTACACATGGCTGAGTTTTCACCATTCATTGGCCCAACAAAGCTGCCCCTCTCTTTTTAGGGTCCTTTGTTCGGGCCCTGCCACTGTCCTTTTCTCTGCAGCACTGCACGGCCCTCTCTCTTCCCCCCAGCCCTCTCCCTCCCCTCCCAGCGCTGTGCTGTCTGCTCTCAGCTCAGAGCGAGCGCTCACCCTTTGCCATTATCCCATCGCAGGCCACAGGCCGTCGCGCCCCCCCCCCCCCTACTCACTTCTGGAGATATGACTGGGAGATCGGCTGATCCCACAGACCAGCATAATATATATATATATATATTATATTTATATATTAAAAAGTGATACTGGTAGAAACGAGAAAGAGGAAAATTAAAGTTTTCTTTTTCTCTTTTCCTTTCTTGCTCTCCCCTCCTCTCTGCTTCACTCTCTCTGGATTTGTCTTGTAAAGAGGAAGGCAGAACTCAGCTTGAGAAAGGGCTCATTATTCATGGACTGAGCCATTCAGGGCCCTTAAACTGTTGTGAAAGGAAATTATGACAGTTAAAAGGTCATTGTTAGACCTCTTCCAGAGACTAGCCACAAGGCTATGACCTCATTTCCACCTTAATGCTTTTTTTAAACCCCCCTCCCCCACCAGCCATCCATGCCCCCCTCCCTCATGCATGTATCCCTAACAGCACACACGCACACACACACACTCACATCACCCACACCCCGACACCCCAACCATCGCCCGCCCCCCCCCCCCCCGGCTATTCAGGTGATCTGCATAGTTCACATTCATGGGGACAGCCGAGGGTGATCGTCCAATAGGGTTCACGTCCGCGCTCATTAGCACCTGTGATGGGATAGGAAGAGGCACGTCACCTGCAGCCAGGCCCCAGCGCCGGCCCCCACCTCGTCCCCACTCTTGTCAGCTCCACTCAGGAGAGGTGTAGGTAGGCACCCTGTGGCCACTCGCAACCAGGAGGCCGAGAGGAGGAGAAGGGGGTAAAAAGAGAGACAGAGAGCAAAAGGGAGAGAGAGAGACATTGGGGGTAAAACGGGAGAGAAAGAGGCGCTGTGCTTTTTTGCCTCCAGAACCGAGGTGGGATTATTAGCAGGGCCGTTTCTGTAACGCAGACATTTAGTCACCATGGCCCCTGGCTGGGTGGAGGTTACGGATGGCCCACGGTTGCAATCTTCCGCGGTGATGTCGACTCAGGCACGTTGGAGGGGTCCACTCCAAAAGACCCTTGTTGGCTACAGGAAAGCCAGGAAAGGTATGTGTGTGTGTCTGTGTGTGTGTGTGTGTGTGTGTATGTGTGTGTGTGTGCACGTGTGTGTGTGTCACCCAGGTCAGAGCGCTGCAGGGCTGCAGCTAGATCCATAGAGATGAATGTAAATATGCACTATGTGTGTGTAAATGTGTATGCTAATGCTCCTGAGTGCCACAGAGAATTATTTCACTTCTCTGTAAGGTGCTGTGTTCTTCAGCACATTGCCAAGTAATGGGTTTATTTTTTCCCTCTCAAAGCTTTCCACATCTCCACTATTTACTCCTGTGATTTAAATGCAGATAGCCAGATGCTTTTTAACACGACATATTGTTTTGCAAGCACAATATTTTCTCATTTCTGTGTTTGCATTCAGTCGAGGCCACCGAGGCTGATTTAGCCCCTTTTAAATGCTTACGGAAAGTAAAGGATAAAAAAGGTAGAAATCTTCCCTGAGATGTAAATGGTTGGGGTGGTTTTAACGGCTCTTACTGTTAGAGAAACAGGAAATGGTTGCAAGTGATGGCATTCTTGTAAAACACAAAGCAAAAAAAAAAGATCTTTCAGAGGTTAGTGGTTTCTCATTCAGCCCTGAATACAGGATTATTGAGTGACAATTAACATCAGTTGGTCCACAGAGCAGTATTTGCAACTCTTGTACACCGAGAAAGGAGTGTCTGGTTAGTCAAACAATACTGGGCTTATTACTTCATATTGGGTTTTCTGAAGAGCTTCAGAGCCATAAGTCAGACACACACAGACACTCACACTCATATTCACACACACAGACACACACTCAAACACACAGCCGTGCTTGAAGGTGATAGTCATCATAGTCAATACAATATATGTTATTGTCAACGGCCGTGTGTATTCTTTGACCTGACAGGCTAATTTCTGCAGTTTCTGAATGGGTTATGTTAGCGAGTCCTAAGCCTAGCATTAACTGAGAGTTGAGCAATTATGAGTGTCATTTTAATTATCTGTAACATTCGAGTGAGAGATGTTCCTTTTATTTACTTGAAATCAAAAGCGAGGAGAGAAAAGGGGGCCTGGCGAAATCAAACAGGTAGCTTCAGTCAGAGGATGTCAGGCATAATTGCCTTTGTTACCCATGACACCCCGACGAAGGGAAGGGAAAATGGAGAGTGTCATGTAAAAGTGAACTTGCTCTGAGAAGTAAACATTATCATTTCTTTGTCCCTCCTCTGGTTTTTGTGAGCACAATGGATTGATTAGCGGTGAGGTGAGGAAGAGAACAGTAGTGGCGTGTGACATTAGCAGGTTAAAATTATTGTGCTGAGGAGCACAATGCCGCTGCTAGCCCGCCGTTTGTCGCAAACGTCTGTCAAAGATGTCACTGAAACAATACACTCTTTCTCAATGTAGTTTTCTTTTTTTTCTCCGTTCATCCCTGCCATGTGCACAGCTTGTCAAAGTTCCCTTTTTTCTCTTCCTGTCTCCTTCATTCTTTTTGTTGACACAAAGGTTTTTTTTTTTTTTCAGTTTTGTCAAAACTTCCATCTTCTAAGGCAGCGAGTACTCAAAGCAAACTGGTTTGCTTTATTTTTCGTATCAAGGCTGCCGGTGTTTTTGAGGTAGTGAGTGGAACTGTGCTGGGAGGTGGGGGAAGAAAGTGTCAGTAGGGGCCTCAGCTTCAGTCACGTTTCCCTGGACGCAGGAGACAACCCTGCCTAGCCCGTGTGACTTGACGGCAAACAGCACAATGTGTCGCTTTTGTGTGGGAGTTCACCACCCCCTACCACCACAACCCCTCAACCCCCCTTGCCCTAATGCCCTCACCCCTGTCTGCAGCAGCAGCAGTTACAAAACATCAGCCCCTCCCTCACAAGAGAGGCAAGAGAGCCAGCCAACAGATAGGCCTTTTCACCATGGCCACCAGTAAACCTTGAGTCACTTCTTGTCCTGTGAAGCAAGGAAATGATGCACTTTACACACCAGAGCCACAGTCAACAGTATCTACAGTATGTAGTTAACCTTTGTTTGTATTTTTTGTTTGACCATGTGACATTTAGCGCGATCAAGTGTGGAATAGTAGGATGCTTTTTTTTTCTTTTCTCAACAATCTTTTTAATCCGGTCTTGCCCTGTGGTTTAGGCCGAGAGTGTGTTCAGTGGTTGACCTTGCAATGAGATCATTTCCTGTCCATGCCTTATGGTGTTGAGATTCACACCCCAGCAGTTTCTATTAATCTTCCACTCACTCCTTTGTTATTGTACCCCTTACTTTCCCTCCTTTGCTTCCCCTACTTTCTTTCTTTCTTTTTTCCCGTTTCTTCTCTCTACTTTTTACTCTGATTTTCCACAAACCTCCTTAATATACAGAGTCAGAAAGAAATGGGGTGCTGTTGATGTGGACCTCTTAACGCTATGCAGCACAACTAAAAGAAAGTGCTAGAAGGCATGTTT
Source organism: Coilia nasus (assembly GCA_027475355.1). NCBI lineage: Eukaryota > Metazoa > Chordata > Actinopteri > Clupeiformes > Engraulidae > Coilia > Coilia nasus. Next base: position 27,552,668 of record CM050220.1, on the reverse strand, counting down.
GGGGGGTGCAGAAAAAGGCCTTTTAAGAGCTGTCCAGCCTTAGATAATTTCATTCACTCCTGCTGCCCGCCACGGCCTTTATTCACTTTTCCGTGCCCAGATCAGGTTTTTCAGGAGGCGTGCTGATAGCTTCCCAGGCCTCCTGTCCCATTGTTGCACCCCCAGCCCTGGTCGAGGCCACCCTTAGAAAGCCGAGGGGAGGAATAGGACTCTGGGATCTCACTGCTAATAAATAGCTAAACCTCTGGATTGAGGGGGTCGGGTGTGTGTGTGTTGTGTTGGGGTGGGGTGGGGGTGTGTGTGGCTCAAAGCGGTTGGGGAGGGAATGGGGTTGTGTGGGGGCCAGTTGTGAAAAAAAATGATAATAAGAAAAGCTGGCCACCAATTGTGGTAAAGGTATATATGGACCACACAGCGAGTTCGAATGTCTCACTTTCCCCTAGCCCTCCTTGGCTTTTCCCCCTCTCAGAGGGCATTACCCAGTCTGAACTTGCCTAAGCCCTTGTGGTCACACCTCCTGAAAAGGTTTTGTTTCCTTCGTCAATTGGTATTCAAACCAGGTCAGCGGAATCCGCTGGCCTGCACTCCGTGGCCGTTTTCATTTTAATTTGCACCTGTTGTGCAGTTGTTCGCTAGGCAAGTGCAGACCTGTGGATTAGACAGAGATCATGTTATTAACAGACATTCGCAGTGTAATCTTTTTTGTCCATACCACTGCCATTAAAATCTTTTATTTTTCTTCCTTTTTTTACCCTTTAAAAACATGTGGAAAAGAGCTAAAGCATAGTTTTAAACTGCCTTAGTTCCTGTTATTAATGGACTACCAAGCAGCCAAAGCATCCAAGGAAGGCACTGAGGTATAGCTGACTGTAAAATAAACAGCCAATGTGTACAGAGACCTCAAAATGAACCTGAAAAATTGGTAAGGACTCTGTGATCTTTCTGCTTGTGGAAAAAAAGAGAAAATAAGAAGAGAAGATTGAAAGAAAGATCATTTCCCATGATGTCTCAGCCTAAGTGCCTGTTGTGCCATGGGTCCCGGGTCTGTGAAACACTCCTAGGTCTTGTATTTGTGGCTCTGCGTGATACCTTGTTGCTTGCTTTTGAGCTAATGCCATGCGTTTACTCCTGTAATATTGTACTTGACTTCCTCTATTGAACAATTTGTGCGTGCGTCTGTGTGTATAAGTATGCATGTGCATGTGTGTGTGTGTGTGTGTGTGTGTGTGTGTGTGTGTGTGTGTGTGTGTGTGTGTGTGTGTGTGTGTGTGTGTGTGCCATACGGGCCCCTGAGTGCACTGAACAGACTGACTAATTCAGAAGCAGCCACCTTCAATTGAGTTCACAGCCCTTATTTACAGGCTGTCTATTTTAAGACAAGCTGCCATGTGTCTGGGACCAAGTGTCACAGAATTAAACAGGCTGCGACTTGTGAGTTATTTTAATGTGGGTCCTGACTGACTGACATTTTTTTCCTCCCTCCACCCCTCTGCCTAAGCCCCTCACAAAACAATCTGAATACAATCGGTCATAGCTAAAAAAGAAAGACAGGGTCTTGACATGTTTGAAGTCACATCATTTACGTGATGTTTTACTGGCTTTTTGTTTGACCTAAGTTAACCAGCTCAGGCAATTTTTTATGTGATTTTGTTTCATAGACCACAGTTAGAGCATATGTTCCTTTTGAACAGATAGTGAATGCTACAAATCGGAGTTTATAAATAAACAAATGAATGAATCCCAGGGTAAATCGATAAATAGCTGGAAAGAATGAACAAACTTTAATGTGATTACACCAAGTGCCCAGCCCCTCTCCTAAATCGGGCCCTGAATTGCATGTGTGTGTGCGTAATTGTCAAAACTGCGGAGAATCCCAGGCACCAACAGAATGCGTTTGATGTTGGCGTTGGGAAGAAAGGTGCAGCTCTGTGGTATCTGTGGCAGTCGCGAGAGCGATGCACTATTTTGGCATGTCCACAGGGCAGCTGGGAGCACATCGGGGAGGGCAGAGTCCCGCAGTGGGGGTGGGGGTGGGGGTGCCTGGTGGTGCGGGTGGTGCTCTGCCCTCTGGCCTGCCCATGCTTGAACCAGCGCCCAGGGTGACAGGAGTGGGCATCGTGACCTCCTCCAGGGGGTCTTAAACTCCAGAAACCAGTCCAAGTCTGGCGTCTGTTCTGGGAGAGCATCAGTGGTGAGGTGCAATCTGGAGTAGGCTGTTTGGACTAACCTGTGCTTTTTGTCTGTTTTCTCTCCTCCCCTCCCTCTCTCTCTCTCTTTCTGCCTCCCTCCACCCCTCCCTTATCCATCTATCTCCATCTCTTTGTCTTGCTCTTTCTTTCCTCCCCTCTCTCTCCTTCGTTCTGCAGTCTTGAACTATGAGAACGTGGTGGAGACAGGTTCGGAGACGGAGGAGGACGACAAGCTGCTGGTGTCCGAGGAGGACGGCCTGCTGAACGGCGTGTCCAGCCCCGCCAGCGTGGCCAATCAGGAGGCAGGATCCCCGCTGGCCGGCCACGCCCTGCTGACCAAGCACGAGGATGACGAGGACGACATGAGGGACAGCGGGGTGGACCCCGTCTGGCACGAGAGCGACATGCTGCGAGCCTCAGTCGACGGTACTGGTGAGTTAATGTTCCTGGTTTACCATCGCCCTCCTCTTCCTCCTCCTACTTCTTTTCTCAGCCATCTTTAACCTGCCCCTCCCTTCTTTTTCTGAGTGACAGCCGTAGGGGGAGAGGGGGGTGGAGCTGGAGTGTGTGTTTCAGCCGTCTTGAAGATCGTGGCCTGTCGCTTGCCGCCATCTGACATGAGAGCGCTGGGCACAGACTGCCTCTGACGTGTGTGTGTGTGGCAAAAGAAGGCAGAGTCAGGACATGTTAGCATTGATGGTGACGGTAAACGCAAGAGATGGAGTCCAGCCCTTCTATTATCTGAAAGATGTAGCGAGAGTCGAGGGCTCTGATGCCTAAAAAAGACCAAAAAGAGAGAAGCTGTTATTCCTAGCACGGTGGGCGGCTGTAATGGTGTCTTTAAGGCGGGGTAGGCGATGATGGAAAAGATAGCAAGATACCAAAGTAAACTGTGGTAAAAACCTCAACTCATCCTTACGCCCGAGGCTCTGAGGGACGTATGCATGATACTAATTATGAAGCAGGAAGGCATGTTGGCAGAAAGGTAGGCCACCCAGTAGTTAAATTCAGGCTTGGTTAATTGATTAAATATACTTTTTAATATATCTGGGGCAGCCACAGGTGATTTATTTTCTTTTTTTTTGTTTTATGCATCCATATCCAAAGGGTTGGAAACACAATTGTGGCTTTTATGACAAAAGTGAGCAATTATGGGAATATAAAAAAAATCTGAATTACATCTCATTACATTACATTACATCGCTCCAGAGTTCAGCCTATAGCTTGCAAAACTACACCCAGCACACCGCACCTGGGCCGAGTCATTGTCGTAGCGCACACACATAGGGTCGGGGGGTGGGGGTACAGACCTGCGTTCTTAGCTCAGGCGGAAGAAGTCCTCATCGAACAAGTCATGCCAAGCCACGTTCATCAACAGCTCCAGGCTGCTAGCAATGTGACACGATGGCAAATGTGTGTGAGAGACATGGAGTGCTGCTCCATGATGGATAAAAGCCACCTAAAATTATAATTACGCGCGTTTTAGAGTTATGACTGCGGCTGCTGGCGGAAGCACTGCGCATTTCTGACATCACCCAGCTTGCAGACACCTCCATTTGTAATTAAGTTAATACGAGCCAGGAGACACAACCCCCACCCCCTTTCCCCTCCCCTTACCTCACCCCCCCATCCACCCACACACCCCCCAACTTTTGGTGGCTTACTGTACATTTTTCCTCCAAGCATCATTGGTGAGAGAGGCCAAGTCATGGATGCTTGAAAGATAAATACTTTTAATTAGGGACAGAGGATAACCATTAAAGCAAGCCAGACTGCCGCAAAAGTCATTAACAATCTTAAATGAAATTTTTATTTTTATGATAGCCATTTACATGTATAATAAGAGTCAATGATTCTTGCAGCCGTGTGACAGAAACAGAGTGTGGAGAGAGCTCATGTAAGACACCCGATTTAAATGAGTCGGTGTTAGCTATTCATTTCTGCTAATGAACTAGCTGCGCAGAGTGCTGAAAGGGGGAATATTCAGGAGTCTAAAAATGTAATACGCTCAAAAAATGCACATTTAGGGATAGAAGCTTGACATACAGGATATCGCCATTAACATTGAGCTGCTTACAAAGACACAACCAACGTCATGTTTGCCTTGACTGTTGTTGAACAAACCGAGTGCAACAGTAGGCAGTTCAGAGAAACAGTTCGGAGAAACACCCCTTGCAAGACACTATAAATCATAAAAACGCTTTTTAAAAAGGCTGTTGGTTGATTTGATAAAGGGAAAAAATCTGCCTTGGTGCCTTAATGTCTGTAATTCCAGTGTGTGGCAATGCTGAGATAAAATGTTACCCATGTGACGAAACGTCTGCCATATTTCTGTGCAGAGTAAAGTTCGCCAGAGAGATGCAGGGAATCGTCTTCCCCAGCCAGTAGGCACCAGGTTTCTTTTCTCTCACTCTCTCTCTTTCTCTCTCTCTCTCTCTCTCTCTCACTTCTGGTGCCTAACTGTCTAGAGTGATAGCTCAGCACATAGCTTTGCCCTGAGATAAGCCCCTGCCTCTCTCCTCTGCTGCCTTGTCCTGGGTTTCGGCACACACAGGATCCAGGTTTTGCAATGAGGAGTGCTGTGAAGTTTCTTACAGTCCACTTTTCTAACCAGCTCTGCCTCGATCACACCCCTGCCTGTGTGTCTGGGGTCGTCCTTGACATTCTTTCATCTCACAATGGTGTGGACAACGTGTGCTGGAAACCATGACATCATTATCACTGACAGAGATTGAAAATAAATCACCTGCGTTCCTCCCTACCACTGACCCCCACCCTGCGCACACACACACACACACACACACATATACACACACACGCACACTCTTATTTTTTTCTTCTCTGAACTGTTCAAGTATTTTTAAAGAAATAACAAGAAAGGAGAGACGTCTTGTTTTCACTACTCTTGGTTCCAATGGTAACTTGGCCATAAAAATGGAATGTTTTCAAAATAAACAGCATCAATGACGTTAAGTAAATAGTTGGAATTATGGAGGGGGGAAAGGTATCCTGGACACCTCCAGGGTTGGGGCACAAAGTCAAACAGCAAGCAGTGTCCTGTCTTAGGTGCATACCTCACACACAGACACACACACACACACACACACACGCGCACACACACACACGCACACACACACACACACACACACACACACACACACACACACACACACACACACACACACACACACACACACACACACACACACACACACACACACACACACACACACACTGCAGCTCTGCTCTGATTTATCAGGTAGGGGTTTGCAGGGCAGACTGTCAACTCACCCCAGCCTCCAAGACAATAAAACTTTCCTCTTTCTCAGACCAACACGGTTTGGCTCAGGGACCAAACACTGACAGGGGAGGTTTTCTTTTGCTCTTTCACTCCTCAGCGAGGCCACAGAGCGAGAAAGAGAGAGAGAGAGAGAGCAAGAGAGAGGACAAGAGGTGTTAGTGGTCTAAGCCTACCTCCTACTGGAGGTCTGTCCTCCTACCTGAAGTGTTTAACTTTATTTAAATTCTGGCCGAAAGTACTCAGAGGCACTGAAGCTAATTCCCAGCTCATCTCTCTGACTCACCTCCAAAATATCCAGTGAAATAGGATTACCTCAAGAGCCCAAATGAAAGAAGAGGAGGCAAGAGAAGAAGAAGGGAAAAAATATAAATTCTGCAGCCATTCTTCTGACCAGGAAGCAGGGCTACGAGTGCAACCACAGGGTTTATAAGCACTCAGTGAAGCGTGCACCACTCAGGCGTCAATATAAACAGCTGCTCTTCATTCATTTATTTTGTTGTTATTTATTACGTTGCTTTTGATTGCTACCTGCAGTTGTGATGTGACAGTGTGTGATTCAGCCCCAAAGAAACAGTCCCTTGGAGAGGTACTGGTGTGATTCCATTTCTGAGAAACAACAGCATTCAGAAGGCACACACACACAAACACACACACACACACAAACACACACACACACACACACTCACACACACACACACAAGCGAAAAGAAAAAAAAAGGGAAAAAAAGCCTGGCAAGTTTCTCTCTCAGTCGAGCTTCATGTCAAGGGAAAGTTTAGTAGTTCTTTCTTCCAAGAGAGCCCATGTTTTCTTCTCCAAAGCCAGTGCTTGGGCTTTTTTTTATCTATTTGGTGCAGAAGGGAAACAGCTTTCTCTTGAAGAGTGGGCCACCGCAAGCCTTCACTTAATGATTGGAATGTTTCTAAGGAAGCATGAAAACAAGCCTTTTTTCCCCTGGTGTCTTTTGCCAGAAATGAAAACAAATACTTTTCCATAAATTAAACTTAAATGGCTAAAAAATTGTTTGCTTTTCACTCTGTGAAACGAAATGGTGTTTCTTTCACATGTAATGCCAATCACACTTCTTGCTAAAAATCATTAGAACTGTTCTGAGACATTTCATAAGTGCTGATATTGTGTGATATGCCACTCTCTCACTCACTTAAAAACCAAGACAAACTCATTCATTGTTAAGATTAAATTACTTTTTCAAAGTGCCACCTAACATGCACATTACTTTAACTCAATATGAGGTGTCTTTAAAAGCCTGACACACAGCACAAAAAGTCAATGTCTGAGGAGGAGAATGCTCCTATTCTACCTCACTTCGAGGTCAGAGGAAGCATGGCAGCAACCGCAAGACACTTGTGACTCATAGTAGCTATCACGAGTGGAACTGCGGCCCATCAGACACAATAGTCATATTTATTAGGAGCCCCTGTCCTCGCGGAAGTACCTTAATTCAATTTCTTGAGACAGAACGGAAATGTGAGGACCCCCACTCCCCCCCTTCCCCCTTCCCCCCAATTCCTAATTTATTGCCTTGGTCGCACCAACAACATCATCTGTGTCTTCTCGCAGTGTCTGATTCCCCCAGCCCCAAATGAATACACGACATACACGACACTATGCCACACCACGGTATGGCACATGATGGAAAACCTACCATGAAATTGTTGCTGATTCTAGTTAGCACAACTCTTCAGCCAGGTAGAGGAGTTAATCACTGAAATCATGTCTGGCACCTGCACAGATGATTTTTACTACCTGGTGTTTCTTGTAGTTTCTGAAGCCAGGTTGCCTGTCACTGCACAGAAGTACAGCATGCTAGTCTGCACTATACTTGCACCGAATGCACTGGCATAGAGTAGACACCGTACATTTAGCTTATTGATGATTGACTGTAAAAGGTCAGTCCAAATGGAGGGGAAGCCATGTCACAGACACCACCCAGTTGACAGGATCAGAACGGTACAAGGCCAAAGCGGGCCGGAACCACAGTCAGCTGCTCAAGGGTTAGAAGCGTGTTCCAGTGGCTTCGTTCTCTCTCTTCCTCCCTCCTCTTCATCTTCCTCCTCTTCCTCCTCTTGCTCCTCCTGGCCTGAGGGAGAGGGGGGATGACAACGGCGCCCTTTGTGTTCATTTTCCGTTTCCGCTCCTCTGATTGCTCAGGTGGACAGTGTGTCTTGAATTAATCTCTCTGTTTTGCTCTGGGAGCAGGGGGTTGGTGTGTGTGTGTGTGTGTGTGTGTGTGTGTGTGTGTGTGTGTGTGTGTGTGTGCGTGTGTGCGTGTGTGCGTGTGTGTGTGATTGTGCATGTATCTGTGTGTGTGCGTGTGGGTGTGTGTTTGTGCATACGTGCATGTGTGTGTGTGTGTGTGGTGTGTGTGTGTGTGTGTTGGGGGGGTTGGTTGGGCAGCTGTTTTTCTCCTTCCCTGCTTGTTGTCATGTTTAAGGTAAATAAGTCTCTGTCTGGTCCAGATGATAGCATTCATTAACAACCCCCCCGCACCCCACCCACCCCCACTCCCTCCCCCCTCTAAACAAAGGATCCGCCACACAGTGCAACACAGCACTCTTTTTATTGCCCTGCACCTTAGTATGAAGGCCTCGTTGTAATGCACAGCTCTCTGTTGGATGGTACCCTCTGGCACTGACTGACAACCCCCTCCCTCTATTTCTCTCTCTCTCTCTTTCCCTCTCTCTGTCTTTCCTTTTTTTTCTGTCTCTCTTCCCCTCTCTCTCTTTTTCTATCTCTCTCTTCTGCTCTCGCTGTCTTTGCCACCACCCCATCTCTCTCTGTCTCTCCGTCACTGTCTTTCACTCTCTTTATGTCTCTCTCGCTCCCTTTCTCTTTTTCTTTCTGTTTCACCCCTGCAGATGAAATGAAAGATGACTTTGACACTCTGGGGCCTGATGCCACTCTTCAACCAGTTGGAAACGGTACAGGTAAGCAAGAACACTCTGGCAAACAAAAAACGCACATTACCCAGAATTTAACAGAGCATAGTTGTTCGTGCTTGTGTGTGTGTCTGTGTGTGTGTGTGTGTATGTGTGTGTGTGTGTGTGTGTGTGTATGTGTGTATGTCTGTGTGTGTGTGTGTGTGTGTGTGTGTGTGTATGTCTGTGTGTGTGTGTGTATGTGTGTGTATGTGTACATGGCCCAATTCCCTTTATTTTGCTGCTGTTATTCTGGAACTGAACCCTACCTGCCATTTTTAATTAAGTAAATGAATCTGACGTCCACCCACAATCCTCATGGGCATTAAGTTCTCCCTCCATGATGTCACCAGGGCGGCCCCTGATTGGCCCAAGGCACCGTTCGTGTAAACACATGATGCCAAAATGTGAATCTTTCCCTTGATCTAGCATTCTTGTAGGTACTGCCCATCCCTTACGGCTGAGGTAGGGGTGTTGTGTCAGCACACTCGCTCATGGAAATGTCCCTCTAGATGTTTCCGTTGAAAACATTAAGTCCGCGGGCAAAGAAAGTGGTTTTGACCGCACTTGAAATCCAACATGAGAGTACTGCTGTATGTCACAGTGTCCAAGACATGAACAGGCACTGTGACTGCCTACCACTCTCAACCACCCTTTTTCTTTTTTTCTCATCTTTTTCCCTCTTTTTTCCTCTTCTCTTCTGCTCTCCTTTCATTTTTCCCCACATGGAACAAGGGTGTTTGGTGTGATTTTCCCCTGAATGGAGCTCATCGTTGGGCTGCTCTTGCTGCCTAAATCCCATTTTAGTTATAAATCAGATTTGGCCTAAACTTAATTTGTTTAGTTCATGTACTCTTGTGTTAGGCAACAATGGCAGCATTACAGTGTTTTTATTTATGTAAGTGCAAGTTGTGAAACCCACAGTCAGAATCCAGATGTATTGAGAGAATTCACACACAAACCAAACACACACGCACACACACAAACACACACGCACACACACACACAGCCAGACACATGACAATGTTACGTGATGCATAAACACGACTCTCTCTCACACACACACAGGTCATATAATGAGATTGTATGAAATGATGTGGCCTAGTTTTAGTGCTCTGCGCCTGTGATTTAAAAGATCCATTGGCACTTTGACATTTTCAAGACATTTCTGACAACAGCACAGTCCACCACCTTGACCTTTTGCAAATTAGGCCATAAAATGTTTACTGTCTAACAAACTGCGATACACAATTTACCTTTTCCTCATGCGCCATCTAATTAAAAGGTAGCTAATAAAATTAAAACTGATACTCTTGTCTCCTTTATAATTTGTGTATATTTTTTTTTCCAAACACACAGCCTTAATGGCTGATGGAGTGGGGAGATGAGACTGACAGCATAAAGGCGTCATGTATAGCATGTCCATAATGCAGTATCCCAAAGTAAACTTGGCAGATGGCAAAGGCAGTTTGGGCTTCAGACTGTACATGTGCTCCAGTGGAACCCTCTCACTACCTTATTAATGAAGCTAGTGTGTGTATGTGTGTGTATTTGTGTGTGTGTCAATGTCTGTGTGTGCACATGCCTGTGTGTGTGTATGTGTGTGTGTGTGTGTGTGTGTGTGTGTGTGTGTGTGTGTGTGTGTGTGTGTGTGTGCACTAGTATGTGTGTTTTACTGGCTCAGTTTCCAATGAGTGCTAGCTATCTCCCCTCAGCAACGTAAGGCATCCCCCAGGGCCTGACCCTGGAGAGCAAAACACAACTCCCTCAGTAAAGCTAGGGGAACTTAGAGGGCATTGGCCTCTCTCGCTCTCAGTCAGTATGCCTGTGTGTGTGTGATATATCTTTTCCTTCCCCGCTGTAGTGTTTTTGGTATTTGCCTTTTTTTCTTCCTTTTTGCCCAACAAGGTCTTCACAGAGCTTTGGTCCAATCTGGCAGTGTCATTACCACACTTTCAGTGAATAAGACATGCAATACACTTGTTCCTCCTTATGTAAATAGGGAAGCCATCCAAGGGCTTAAATTGTAATTTACTATTGGAACGCTGCACGTCTCTTGGTATTTCAAATATTTAGAATTGAAACATCATAATCTAAAGCAAGCTCGTTTTTGGCTTTTTTGATTACCAAAATCAGAAGCGATGAGGGCAATCAAGGCAAACGTGATTTCCTCGTGAGCATTTCTTGTCTGAGTGGTAATACGTTTCAACTAAAAAGGTTTCTCTGTAAAAGCTTTTCCACAATTCAAATGGTGCTCTCCTTAGATTAACTCATATTTCTTATTTTAGTGGCCATTAGGTGACAAGAGAGGCCAGTAATTTAGACGTATCCCTGGCCAACTACTACCTTAATGTTTTTCTTAGTTGCTTTTATCACATTTAGAGCTCTGTGTGCATCCGGCGCTGTCTTCCAACACTACATTTTTCAAGGCAAAGAGAAAAAAAATCCAATTCTTATCCTCACTCCTCTCCTCTCTCGCCCCCTTTGCTTTTTCTTCACAGTTAAGAATGTTGATTGCACTTCAGACTTCGAGGAGTTTTTTGCCAAACGCAAGCTGGACGACAGCGAGAGCCACGTGGCCAGTATAGCCGAGTACCTCCAGCGTGGCGACACGGCCATCATCTACCCAGAAGCCCCCGAGGAGCTGTCCCGCCTGGGCACGCCCGAAGCCAACGGCCACGAGGAGAGCGGTAAGAATCCTCAGATTAGGGAGGGGGGACGGGGTGGGCGAACACACACACACACACACACTCACTACCGTGACTTCAGTGACACGGGCAGCTGTTGGTCTCACAGATTTGCCGGATGCCTCCGTGTTTACCTACGAGCTCCTGCAGCAGCTGCCAGTCCTGTTGCAATCAGATAGGCCACCTCTCTCTTTTTTCTCTCTCTCTCTTTCTCTCTCTTTCTTCTCTCTTTCTCTCTCTCTCACTCTCTCTTCAGCCCCCCACAGGGAGGTGAGATGAAGTTAGATTGGATCCACCAAACATACTTCAAGAATGATGAAAGTGTGGAAAATCGCAATGAGTGAGGCACTTAAAAGCAATTAGGAAAGAGTGCTAGAATATGATTAGGGAAGAGAGAGAGAGACAGTGAGACAGAAAGAAAGAAAATGTGTAGGAAACATGCAAACTAACAGATTAGATAGATATTAAAAATAAAAAAAAATGTTTCATGTGAAATGGACCTATAATTTAACTTATGGGTCCATGTGAGCAGTCTGGCATGTAACGGAAAGTTAAGTCTGTGTTGAAATACAGTCATTAAGTGGGCCAAGTCCATGGCTCTGTTTTGTTCTATGGGCTGAGTGTACTGCACAAGTCAGAGCAGAAATGGTCATTCATAGTGTGTCTGTCTCTATATGCCTACTTAGACATGTATGGGTGTGTGTGTGATGTGCATGTGTTTGGCTGTGTACAGTGTGTGTGTGTGTGTGTGTGTTGTAGGCACGGGTGCCAGGCTCAAATGATGGCACTCGGTGAAGCAGATTGCAGAGATACCTCCCATACCATTCCGGGCAATTCGCCCGTTAGCTGCCATTGATTTTCCTGACCTTTTGGCTCTCTCTCTCTCTCTCTCTTTCTCTCTCTCTCCCTCTCTCTCTCTCTCTCTCTCTCTCTCTCTCTCTCTCTCTCTCTCTCTCTCTCTCTCTCTCTCTCTCTCTCTCACTCTCTCTCTCCCTCTCCCTCTCTCTCTCTCTCTCTCTCTCTCTCTCTCCCTCTCTCTCTCTCTCTCTCTCTCTCTCTCTTTCTCTCTCTCTCTCTCCCTCTCTCTCTCGCAGACCTGCCACCTGGAACTCCAGATGCTTTTGCGCAACTGCTGACCTGCCCCTACTGCGACCGGGGCTACAAGCGCTTGACATCGCTCAAGGAGCACATCAAGTACCGCCATGAGAAGAACGAGGAGAACTTCGCCTGCCCCCTGTGCAACTACACGTTCGCCTACCGCACCCAGCTCGAGCGGCATATGGCCACTCACAAGCCAGGAAGAGATCAGGTGAGAGTCATATGTCACCCCCACACTTGTTTATTTATTTGCCCCGTCCTGCTACGGTGCTTGTTTGTTTGTTTATTTATTATTAAAGGCTGTTTCCTTGCCCATGTGCTGGGTGTGCTCACTCACGTCCACGCTTAACTTCACACTTAATACTCTGAGCTTTCTCAGAGGAGACATATCATTCTGATTGGCAATCATTATTAATTTTTCATGGCATTTTGAAGATGCAGATCTTTTTAATGGTAATAGCTCTAATTGAGACCCTAAATGGTTTTTTGATGGCCTTCCCTGATGTGGTTTTGCAGTCTTGTGTTCACGATAGACTGATTGTGTTAATTTATAATTTTGAGCATTTTATCTGCTCTTTAACTTCACATCATACGAGATCTTCTGTGTTCTTTAATATAAACCCTTTCATGTAGACGCGTTAAACAGTGCTTACACACAGTCCTGTTTATTTATCGTGTTTCATAAGCAAGGTGGAAAATATGTATCAATGTCATATAAAGTGCACACACACACACCCACACACACACACACACACACACACACACACACACACAAACCCACACACAAACACCCATGTACCCAGGTTCCTGTGCGTAGTATATTAATAGTATTAAAAGATATCATGCAGGCCCATGTTAAAAGATGTGATACAGTCACCCAAATTCCCTTGTATGCTGTATATTCCCCACTGCATTGTACATATGTATTTATTTTATTCAGTTTTTCCTGCTACCCTTTAATGTTTCTGTAATTACACAGAGCCTTTTATAAAGGACATATTTTTTCAACAACGCGATCCGGTGTTATGTCAATGAGCAGCTCTCACCTGGTACAACACCCTGACATCATCCGCGCCAGATGGCCTATTCTAGTCCCGGCTGCCTCTAATCCCCACATTATTCCCTATTTGTTGGCCCTGCCCGCCTGCCTCCCTCCGCCATCTTGAAAGACTTCCCGATGAAAGGTCCCTTGTGCCCACCACACCCCACCTCCCCTCATCTCGCTCCCCACCCCACACACCCGCTATCGTGCTTTAAATCAGACTATGGTGAAGTCAGCAGCAGCACGTCTGTGACCGCTTGACTGGCGTTGTGCCTCAGGAGGTCCACAGCTGACCTTTCTTTACTCACGTGTCTGCTTTAAACGCTGCATGGTCAAACCCTTCCTTATTTGCCATTTTACATGTGGGTACATTATTTTACATGTGAACTCATGAGTGCGTGGGACAAACAAAAAAGCTGTGCTGTAATGTTATATAATCTTTTGTATCCCGTACCTCTGTGTATCTTGTTTCTGCGATCTATTTATACCAGACACTCTAAATGAGCCTCCACCAATTAAGATGTATTACTCACTGGCTGCCAATCGAATGTAAACAGAGAGGAAACTGCAAGAACACCCCCCCCCCCCCTTACACACACACACACACACACACACACACACACACACACACACACACACACACACACACACACAGTCTCCCCCGTGTAAACAGACACACATCTTGGTACATATACACAGCACCCCTAACCGCTAACTACCTCTGAGTCACACACACACAGTGCAGTCCGGGTCATAAACCCCCCCTCGTCATTTTCAAATGCCATTCACAATGAACCAAGGCAAGCTATTGTGCCACGTTAATGGTGCCACATCTAAATGTTAGCGCCGCACATGGAGTTAAGTCTGACATGCAGAAGAGACAGAAGAGGGGTGTGGGTGGGGGAGGGAGACGTGGGTGGGTACATGTGTGTTTTTTTGTGTGTGGCTATGGTGATGGTGATGGTGCTGTTGGTGGTGGCAGGGGTTGGTGGGTGGTGGGTTGTGGGGGTGGGGGTGGGGGGGCACAAAGCAGCTGTTGCTGTTTGTTTATGCAACTCAGCAACATGCGAGCGGCGGGGTCCCTGGTCCCTCGCTGGTGTCCGCTTGGCGCTGAGGCGTCCGTGGCGGCTCCTGCTTGATCTCTGAAGGTTGCTGCTGTTTGAACAATCCTGCCTGTGTCCCGCGTAATGCCATCTGTCTCCCCAGGAATGTGGGCAGAGTCAGCACACCCCAGCAGTTGTCAGCCTGGATCAGGGAACTGCTCTCTCTCTCTCTCTCTCTCTCTCTCTCTCTCTCTCTCTCTCTCTCTCTCTCTCTCTCTCTCTCTCTCTCTCTTTCCCTCTTCCTGCCCTCTCTGTCTCTCTCTTTCTCTTTCTCTCTTTCTCTCTCTCCCTCTGTCTGTCTCGCGCTGGGAGCCGCAATCTTTTGTATTTCCTAACCGTTTAACATGCTCACCTCCCACTCTACATTAACTGTGCATGCCTGGTGTGCACCCCCACCCCCAGTTCACACACACACACGTTATTGTTGCTGTTATTTCTATTATATTATGATTTGCTAAGGACTCCTTTGAATTGCAAATTCGCATGGGGCATTGGTATTTGTTTACCTTTTGAACAGCAAATCAAGACTTGGCCTATTTGCTGTATTTTCTAATTATTAAGCCAACGTTTGAAGGTTTAAATGGCCTGTAAATTCTCTCCTCAATTAAGAACATTTGAGATATTTATTTTTGCATACATTTCTGAGTAATTAAGGTCACACCTAGGTGTGCAAAAAGACAGGTTTATTAAATATTCAAAATCTCTTACCAGCGTTTGCGTTAAATGAATAAAGCAAATCAGATTGCTGTCTCTAATGAGGGAAAGCTCTTTAAAATAGGACCTTTTTATTTTAGTAATTATTTCATTTTTTCTGATGTGCTCTGCCAAACTCTACAGGCAAACTTGTCTGTCTCAGTTGCCAGAAAATTAAAAGGTACAAGCTTCTCTGCCTCATCACGGCCTCACTTCTGCTCAGCGGAGTTGGAAGTAGAAAGGCAAGATGCTGCGTCGCAACTCGAGCCATTTGGCTTGTCAGTCGCCAGCTGATTGTGATTATTTACTGAACCTTGCGCCCGCTCTGTTTGACTTGAGCTTCTGCATGCATCCTCTCTCTTCAACAGCACCAACTGCTTAACCAAGGGGCTGGGAACCGCAAGTTCAAATGCACCGAGTGTGGCAAGGCCTTCAAATACAAGCACCATCTGAAGGAGCACCTGCGCATTCATAGTGGTGAGTGGTGGACAAGATTTAAATATTCATTACTGCTAGCATTCAAGACCGTTGCAAACTTCTCAGGGTGGAAAAAGCAATTAATTGTATCTCTTATTTTTACACATTCTGTGGTACAGTTTTGTGCTTACTGTGGTCAGTCACATTAAACCGCATCAGCACCCACTGGAATGTCAAAAGGAATGTCACAAGAATGTTTCTTGTTTACAGAAAAATATTTGAAAATGTAATCTGGTAATCCAATAACTGAAACAGTATGATATTTTACAGTAATTAATAATTTTCTTTCAATATATTTTTATTTGCATGATTTACATTAATATGTGTTTTGATCTTTTGTCTTTGTTCAGGTGAGAAACCGTATGAATGCCCAAACTGCAAGAAGCGCTTCTCGCATTCGGGCTCCTACAGCTCGCACATCAGCAGCAAGAAATGCATCGGCCTGATCACGGTCAATGGCAGGATGCGCAACAACATGAAGACAGGCTCCTCGCCCACGTCGGCCTCTTCGTCCCCCACCAACACCGCCATCACTCAGTTGCGGCATAAGCTAGAGAATGGCAAGCCACTGGGCCCACCGGACCAGTCCAACCACATGAGCATCAAGACGGAACCACTGGACTTCAACGACTACAAAATGATGATGGCCTCGCACGGCTTTGGCGGCCCCGGGCCCTTCATGAACGGCGGCATGGGGGCCGGGAGCCCGCTGGGGGGGGCGGTCCACAACTCAGCCCAGAGCCCCATGCAGCACATGGGGATGAGCCTGGAGGGGCAGCTCCTCGGCTATCCGCCCTTGGCCAACAACCTGAGCGAGGTGCAGAAGGTGCTGCAGATCGTCGACAACACTGTGTGCAGGCAAAAGATGGACTGCAAGCCCGAGGACATCTCCAAGCTGAAGGCATACATGAAGGACCTCAGCGCCCAGATGGAGGAGCAGAAGCAGGCGCTGGCCTCCCCCGGTGCCCCGGGCATGGGCCTGCCAGTGGTCAACCACAACGGGGCCACCAAAAGCATCATCGATTACACATTAGAGAAGGTAAATGAAGCCAAAGCTTGCCTGCAGAGCTTGACGACGGACTCAAAGAGACAATTTAGCAATATCAAAAAGGAGAAGTCGAACCACACAGTAGACCTAGGTACAGAAGAGAAGAAACATAACGAGAACAACTTAATGTTTACACCCTACTCTTGCCAATACTGCAAAGAAACCTTCCCGGGTCCCATTCCTCTGCATCAACACGAGCGCTACCTGTGCAAAATGAATGAGGAGATCAAGGCAGTCCTCCAGCCCAGTGAGAACATGACACCGAACAAACCAGGGATGTTTGTGGACAAGCATGCCATGTTGCACTCGTCCATCATCTCAGACAAGGCCATGATGGGGCCTGTCAATCCATACAAGGACCACATGTCTGTTCTCAAGGCGTACTTTGCCATGAACATGGAGCCCAACTCCGAGGAGCTCTTGAAGATCTCCATCGCTGTCGGGCTCCCTCAGGAATTTGTGAAGGAGTGGTTCGAGCAGAGGAAAGTGTACCAGTACGGCAACGCCAGGACACCTCCCTTGGACAGGGGCCACATGGAGGTGGGTCTGCCCCCTAGCAACCACACCCCAATCAAAGACTCGATGGCTGCCAGGTCTCCGGTGTCCCTAGTTAAACCACCCGACCACATCACTTCCCCTTCTCTTGCGGAGCTTCACAACAATGTCAACAATTGTGACGCTCCCCTCAGGCTCTCAAAAAGTGCCCAGTTCAGTGGTGGACCCAAACCGATGACAGAGAAACTGGACCACTCCAGGAGCAACACTCCGTCTCCCTTGAACCTTTCCTCTGCCTCATCGAAAAACTCTCACAGCAGCTCGTACACGCCAAACAGCTTCACGTCTGAGGACCTCCAGGCCGAGCCACTGGACCTATCACTGCCAAAACTATTGAGGGAGCACAAGCACGTGCTGACCATGAAGAGTCACCCCAAGCCCAACAGCCTGCCCGTCGACCACAACAACATCTCCTCCCCGCGGGAACACTTTGAGGAGCCCTTGAACTTGGCCTACCTGTCCAAGAAGGAGTTTGCCAGCGCCAATGGCAATGGCAACAGCAACGGCAATGGCAACTTTGACAAAAGCACTAGCCACATGTTTGGCATCAACCCATTCAACGCCAAACCACTGTACACACCTTTACCGCCGCAGAGTGCATTTCCCCCGCCCACCTTCATGCCCCCGGTCCAGGCCAGCATACCGGGCCTGAGGCCGTACCCGGGGCTGGATCAGATGGGGTTCCTTCCACACATGGCCTACACGTACGCCGCGGGGGCTGCCACCTTTGCTGAGATGCAGCAGAGACGAAAGTACCAGCGAAAGCAAGGTTTCCAGGTAAATAATCTAATGGCACTTTCGCTTTTAGTTTTTTTCCCTCTCCCTAGTTCTTTTTTTTTTTTTCCCCTTCTTTCTGGTGTCTGAAAAAATCCGTCTGTGCTACTTACTAATTAAAAGGTACTCAGAGTCTGTAATGAGAGCTCACCTGGAGCACGTCAAAGCTGCAAAGCCTTGGAGATAAACAGCTGCAGAATGAGCCCGGCGTGGCTAGGCTTCCCAGCACGCGTCATTAGTGGTATCAGCGTATAATAGCTGTTTCAGAGGTTATGATGTGCGATTCGCTCACTCGTTCGCTCACTCGTTCGCTCGCTGCCTGGCAGACTCAGGTGCATTGCGCAGGCAGGCTGCGTCTCAATGCCAGCTGCTCCATCCTCTCTTCCAGGATGGAGCTGCATCTGTTTGTTCCCGTAGTCTATATGAATCAATGTGTGCCGTCCCCGGTAAGGATCGTCTTAGGTGTTTCCGAAGTAGCTCTGGCACAGACAAGTAGCTGGCAGTCATCAGAAGAGCAGCTCTTAGACACGCTCTTCACAAGGGAAGTAAACTTGTCTGCACTCGTGGCTCCTTGACACGTTCATAGACCTTTTTTCTGTCTTTTTTGAAAGAAAAGAGTGAGAGAAGAGCCAAAATGAGTTTCAACATGGCAATGAATAATGCACAGACCTCATGTTCATTATGGCTCGATGCTGTGGGCTGTTTAACATAGAGAGAACCATTTTGATAAAAAGTATTAATAATGTTTCCTATTCTAAGTTATTAAATTAGATTTTAAAAATACAGCTACGGGCATTTAGCTCAAATTGATTGCGGGATGATAGTGCTCTGTTCTTAAAAGCCAGTGTAGCAATGTCTGTGGAATCATTGTCGGGGCACTCCTAGCCCCTCTAATGAGGGCATCGCTGCCGCTCAATTTTGGTCATTTACTGCACCTCTTGATTTAATCATTATGAGTTGGAAATTAGAGGACTGTGGCAATATGCCCCGCAAAGGCTTTCTCTTATTATTATGACCTTCTAATGTAATAATATTTTCCCCCCATTAATTTAAGTTTAAGCCTATCGGGTTAATCTTCCCCATAAAAGAAGAACAGATAAATATAGCATTAAGGTCCTTTCATGTATAAAATTAAAGCAAATTTGAATGCAAATATATGGAATACAGTCTTATTAATCATTATTCATAATACGACCTCATCTGTAATATCCTGCCTTTTTTAAATATTTCACAGTTGCAAACATTTCACATTGTGTGTAGGAGCTTTTCTTCTTTCCTGTAATTACTCATTTTTGTGAATATTCCTTTGGAAAAAAATCTTGAGCTCCAATTAGGAAAAAAAGGAAGTCTTTTTGAAGGCTCCAGATGAGATGTTCGTTAGCAAGTCACAGGAGCTCCTGTTTAAGTTCTCAGTCATGCAGCAGAAGGTGACTATATTTAGTTGACAGGTGTAGCTTAATTCCCCCTTCTCCTCTTCTCCTCTCTCTTCCAGGGGGAGCTGCTTGACGGAACAGCAGAATATCTGTCAGGCCTGGATGACATGACAGATTCAGAGTCCTGTCTATCCCGGAGGAAGATTAAGAAGACAGAAAGTGGTATGTACGCGTGTGACTTGTGCGACAAAACATTCCAGAAGAGCAGTTCCCTCCTAAGACACAAATATGAGCACACAGGTATATACTGTTCTGGACACTTATTTTACCCCATGCTTTCCCTCATGTTTTGTGTTACTAAACCCTTTTATTTTTTCTCTTGCTTCCTCCTTTCTCTTCCCTCGCTTATTTTCCTCAGTTGGATGTCAAACTCCCCCAAAAAGAAAAAAAACTAACTTGTTTCTTTCCTACTGACAGGGCTACACAAGATTTTTTAATTTACAACAAATCTGGTACTAAATGTTGATCTTGATCAAAATAATCCCTGTTCTCATATTTTCAACATTCCTCAATTTGAACATAATGTACTTTGTACTAGTACATGTAGCTGGTAATGATTTTTTTTCTCACCTGTGATCAGCAATACCTTGTCATGGGCCTCTTGCCCAGCATTTCAGTGATAATATTATCAGTCAAGCCTGTAGAAAAGAGAAAGAAACAAAGAAACACTAATCTCATTTTAGATGTAACACCGATGTATGAAAGCCTAATGAGCAAGTATCAGAGCTTCAGTTGCCAAATCTCTGCAAGACACATGATGGTGTTGATTGCTCATGTGTCTTGATTGGTTGGTTCAATCATTGTATGATTTGTGTTCACCCCCGCCAGCTTTGGAAACTCTTAAAGCACTGTACCTCATTACAAGTGGCGAAAGGAAACTCTGACCTCAGTTTATTTCCTTAGGGCCTCAAACGAGTCTTCCAGCACTGGAAAACCAGCCTCTGATTTTGTGTACCTATAACCAGTCTCTTTAGCTAACGTGACTACGACGCAGCCTCACGACCTCTTTTCCTAGTTTCTTTCTTTCACTTGATTGCATCACTTTCTCAGCAGCTCTTCTGTTTTCTGGGTGCAGCAGTGGCGCGCAGTGTCAGGGTCTGTGTGGTATGAGCGTTGCTTTGGGAAAGGGAGGGAGAGTAGGCCCAACATCAAGCACGACAGCTATGGAAGGTGCCGACTAGCATTCCACAGCTATTTGTGGCCAGGAATTAGCCAGATGTGCTAGCGAATGTCTAACAGGCTCGTAAAGCCCCTGTCACGAGCTGTTTGAAATGCCAAAAGGGAAACTCCCGTCTTGTGATTTGTGTCTGATAGGCCCATGTATTTCCGGATTTGCTGAGCTGTAGTTCTTCCAAAGTTAGTTATTCGGGGGCGGGGAAGAGTGGGTGAAAATAGAGTGGATATAAAGGGAGAACTGGGATACTGGGGGGGGGGGTGGTGGGAGGAGAGGGGAGCTTCCAGCATCAACACAAGCACTGGCTTTTATTTAGCACAGAGGCATGATGTAATGAAATCTCTGGCCTTCAATGCTCTTGGCTTCTGTTTCATCCTGTTCAAACCAGCATCCTGTGTTTCCTGACGACAAACCTGACCCAAAGCTGCCGTCTCCCAATATGCACCCATAGAAAGCACATAACATTTTTTTGTCATTTGTCTTTTTTTTTACAGACAGAATTTCATTACATTTGGAGACTTGCACTCACAAACAGTCTCCAGCTCAATTTCGTGTTTTATTTGTTTATTCCTTTGCAGCAGCTTACTGTTTGTTTGTGTGGTTTACAATGGTTTATTTATGTTGCATTTTTCCAGTGTGGTGCTTATGCAGAAAATAAGTGTTTGTGATTCTGTTTCTCCGTGCTTTCTCTATAGGAGGGAAGTTTGTATAGACACAGAAATGCCAGCACTATTCTTTATTAGTACATTTAAATCAGTATCATTACGTTCTCAGTATTATATTATATTATATTATATTATATTATATTATATTACATTATATTATATTATAATTATTTGTATTGATATAAATACTTGATCTGGTTACACTGCATTGCATTTCTTTGCATGATGTTGTAAATTGATAACTAATCTCCTGTGCTCCTGTTGCTTTTGTCTCCGGCTCTGCAGGTAAACGGCCACACCAGTGTCAGATCTGCAAGAAGGCGTTCAAACACAAGCACCATCTGATCGAGCACTCGAGGCTGCACTCGGGCGAGAAGCCCTACCAGTGCGACAAGTGCGGCAAGCGCTTCTCCCACTCGGGCTCCTACTCGCAGCACATGAACCACCGCTACTCCTACTGCAAGCGGGAGGCGGAGGAGCGCGAGGCTGCGGAGCGCGAGGCCAGGGAGAAGGGTCACCTGGAGCCCACGGAGCTGCTGATGAACCGCGCCTACCTGCAGGGCATCACTCCTCAGGGCTACCCTGACCTGGAGGACCGGGAAAGGGAGAGGGAGAGGGAGAGGGAACGTGAGCGGGAACGAGAACGAGAGCGGGAGCGGGAGCGGGAACGGGAGGCCCTCCTGCGTGAGGGCATGAATGGAGGCATGAGAGAACGGCCGAAGGAAGTCGACGGAACGTATGCGAAGATGGGACGGCGAGAGGACGAGTTTGAGTTTGAGGAGGAGGAGAGCGAGAACAAGAGCATGGACACAGATCCAGACACGTTGAGGGACGAGGAAGAGAACGGAGAGCACTCCATGGACGACAGTTCGGTTGACGGGAAAACAGAAACCAAATCTGATCACGAGGACAATATGGAGGACGGCATGTAATAAAACTACTGCATTCAGAAGCTTCCCATGTCTTTCCCCCCCACCCCACCCCAGTCCAGCCCACCTGAACCCACTCTCTTCTGTTTATTACATTTTATTTCTTTTTTCAAGAAATATTGTTACCTGCTTGATTTTGTTTCGAAACACGCTGCTGTGTTGAGGCTGAACATGCACGTGCCTGAAGCTTCAGGGAAGCTCGTGTCGACTGACTCAAAATGGGGGAGGGTGGTCAAATCTGTTCTCACACACACTGATTGGACTTCAGAACTGGGTGGGCATGGGGTTGGGGATGGGGATGGGAAGGGTGTTGTGTAAGAAGCTGCGTTATGCAAAAAGAATAAAAAAAGAATAAATAAAATACATTTTAAAAATTGTACAGTAGTAAGGCCTAAAACTATGTGCGGTGCTAACATCCTAAAAGAAACCCTGTGTTCCATAGTATTTATAGCACAAACTAGTAACTTGTACAAATTGCACTCTGCTTCTATAATCACTACAAAAATAATAAAAAATTATTGCCTATGTATATTTATACAGTGTTGAGAAAAAAAGAATCTGTGGTTTCCCCACTGCAGTCATCAGTATTAATACTTATCTTTTACTTAATATGTTGTCTATGGTTTTGCCCTGTTGTTTGGCCAGTTAGCCACACACTCGTAGGCCTCAGTATTTCTTTATGTGAAGGAACTTACCACATACCTGTGTGATTTCAAGGTATTGAAGTCTTAAGTAGACGGTGTCGAGAAAGTGGAATGGTCTGGAGACTAAATGAAGGACAAAAGATGTGAACAAAGAGGGAGAAAGCCTTTGTAAGGTGTTTTTATTAAAAAAGCCTTATATGCAAACCTTTTAATCTGTGTGTTTTCTGCAAGTGCCATCCTTGTATAGTGTAAAAGGAAGGTGACCTGTGTTACCTTTTCTCACCAGCTTCAGTATTAAAAAGAGAAATAGTCCACCCTATTCTTTGGAGCACCCATGACAGTATTAGAAGAATAGGCAGCAATTCCTTAGTTTACATATGTTTGTGCAATTTTCTGTATTTTTTTTTTTCTAATTTTTTGTCAGTATTACACCAAACCATTTTGCAAGAACAAAATTGCATTCATTTTATTTGTAGGTTAAATAACATTTATTTATGTGGCCCATTTTGTATTTCTTAATTTTATTTATTTCATACTGTAGTGTACAGTATTATAGTTCTTCAATATATAGATATATTTTAGTAAAAAGGAACATGGCGTCGATCATTGAGGCAAATTTTACGTAAAAGAGAGCATTTATTGTGTTTTGAAACATTAATTGTGAAATGCGAATTTTCAACTTATTATTTTGTTTTATTTCTTTTATTTTCCAGTTACTGGAAATTCCAAATTTGGGAACTTTTGATACGATATTGTGAAAACACTGTATTTTCGACTGAAAAAAAATTCCACTTTCTTCATCTTGTTTTTTTAGCTAAAAAATGAAGAGGGACTGTTAAAATACAATGTATGATACCATGACAGAAAAAAGAATCTTTCCTGAAATGTCTTTGTAAAAGTATTATTGAATTTTTAATTTGTAATTTCTCTTGGAAATGACCATGCTCGAATAAAAGTAGCCAAATTAAAGAACAAAAATGCCTACTGCTTCTCATTCCTCCCTGTAGGTTCAACATATAACTCTGGATAACAGCGATGGCTTAACGAGACCAAAACATGTCCTTAACTGTTCACTGCTGCAGTGTAGCATCTACAGACCAACACAATACTCACTGAAAAGAAAGAGCAAAGATCTGCTCACCTGCACCTCAGACTAGGCTGGCGACAGGAAATTGGAAGGGAAAGAAGTAGCCCTCATGTACCACACATGCTTACTGAGGAAAGGCAGAAACCTGTTGAGCACTTGTCATGAAAAAGGGGAGCTGTGATGGAGGCTACTTTGCTGTGAAGGAGCGTACAGCCATTACACACTCTTCACATGCATATTAAAAGCAACATCAAAAGACAGAGATGAAAAGGAAGGGGTTGTGCAATGCCAAACATAGAACACGCTTTGCATATTTCAATTTTTTATATTGATCCTGGTGCCATCTGATCATCCTGCATAGAGAAAAGACAGAATAAAGCTTGCCCTTCTGACAGAAAATACTGGAAGTGTAAGCTTATCATGAATAGGAAATGTGTCACCGAATAGGCGAATAGGAACTATTCATGCCAGTTATGCGGTAACCTGCAGACACACACACACGCACGCACACACAAAGATATATATATATATATATACATACAAAGATGATAAGAAGTGATTTGCAAAATTGTGAGTGAATCACATCTAAATATCCTCTTTTCCTCTGGTCCGGTTTGTATTTGTTTGTATAACACTGGTTCCCAATGACTCACAGATGTACAACTTTTAGTCCTGCCAGCTGACATGACATCATAGCTCTGCGGCTCATGCCATAAAGAAGTTTCCATGTGTATCATCCATGTTAGATGCAGTAAAGACAATGCATAAGTTAGGGTGGTCAGAAATGAGCTGTGAAGGGACGTTGCTCACCATGAAGAGCATTGACTGAATGATTGCGGCCCATCCCATATCACCCAAACAGGAACTACCTTTACATCAGGTTCATACCAAGTCATGATTCTTGCTGTGCGTCCAAGAAGAACATTTGAATGGCGGTGAAACCACTCTGGCCTTCTTGCGCTCAAATATTGTCACTTTGAGTGTGTGCTTTGGCCAGGCCTGTGGTACATTTGGAAGTGTTTTGCTGGTGATTCATGACCAAGTTATATATATGGTCAAATGGCCCAGTGTAATATTTGCTGGTTTTTGTTCGGGGGTGCACAATTCCTTCCATGGATATCTCCAAATCTAGCGGTAGCCGGATGACATCATGTAGCCATTGGCCTCACACAGCTCCTTCTGACGTGCTTAAGGGTGAGTATTTCAGGTCACTCTTAGCTGCATGTCCTCCGATGAGACAAGAAACAACACTCTCACATGGGAGGCCTTTTCCCTTTTTATTATTACACCATAAGGCTTGATGTAAGGCCTTATTTTAAGGTTCTTTGTTAACTTTAATTGATGATCACTTATCAATTATTATTTAAAGTGCTAGTAGTGACAAGTAATTATTTTATGCATAATTAGAGTAATTATCACACATATGTTGGTATGATGTATTTATGAGGACTTGTACATTATTTTGCAGCATTTCAAAATTAAGATGTTACATTTATTTAATTTTGTATGAAAATTTGCTATCATATTTGTATAACAGCTTTGTAATAAGGCAACAGTCATGAAAAATGTGTTACTTTACTTGTGCCTCATTTGTGTGTGTGTGTGTGTGTGTGTGTGTGTGTGTGTGTGTGTGTGTGTGTGTGTGTGTGTGTGTGTGTGTGTGTGGGTGTGTGTATGTGTGTGTGTGTGTGGGTGTATGTATGTGTGTGTGTGTGTGTGTGTGTGTTTATTTTATACAGGTTCGTGACCAGCTATTAGCCATGTCAGTGAAATTGAGATCCTAATCAAGTCATTTTTGAGTTTTGAAATTTTGTTCAATTGTACCAAACCTGCTAAACACATAAATCATGACAAAATTGGTCCAACAAAGCCTTCGACAAAGAAAATAAACCCTCATCAAGACCCAGCGAGGTGGTTTGAAGGTTGTAGAAGTGAAAGGGGCGATCGGAAGTTCACAGTTTTGACCTCATTAAAGTATTTACATATCCCCATATGCTGCCCAGAGTATTCTCAGGGCACAGCGCCGGGCGGCTGTGGTGCAGACCTGGCATTGACCGAGGGACGCTTCAATGACATGGAAGGAGAAGAGGAGCGAGTGACCGACCAGCGGGGATTAGCCAATCCGGGTGTCAGAAGGCCGGCCAGCTGTGCCGTCTGGCCCAAGTAAAGACAGAACCGGAGCAGGTGGCGCACCCGCGTGCCAGTGGTTGGGACCCAGAAAACAAAATAATGAAAAAAAGACAAACAGAAAAGGAAAAAGGAAAGCAAAAAAAAAACTTCCCCTTATGGGATATGGGCTGGGGCTTGGTCTCTCCGGAACAACTGAACTTGAGGTTCAAAATCAGCTTCAGCAAAAACACATTGTGCCAACTAAGAATGTTGGTGTGCTGGCAGGAGGGTCGCATAATCACAAAGGTTAGTAAGGATAAGCCCACTTCCCAGCATAAACAGTTGCTACTATTCAATAACGACATGCCATACTCAATCCCTCTCATGTTACTCTCACATTGTTATTGACACAGAGCTTCTGGAATGCCATTGCACAGCATTACACTCATCATTAAAACAATATAATATGGAGTCGGCACTGATTCAGAGGATGTTGGTGGAAGCAAGGGTGTGTTTGCCATGGTAGACTGAGTCGTGTCTAGTGAACAACACAGCCACATGCAGACACACACACACACACACACACAAAGATACACACATACACAAACACAGATACGCATAGACACACACACATGCACGCACACACATGCGCACGCACACACACACACACACACACACACACACACACACACACACACACACACACACACACACACACACACACACACACACACACACCACAGTGTTCAGTTTTACTGGGCATTCACTTGGCATTCCATAGGCTGATGTATGGAGCAGGTGCAGAGGGTGAGGAGGGGAGCAAAGGGGGAGGTTGTGGTGTGTGTGTGTGTGTGTGTGTGTGTGTGTGTGTGTGTGTGTGTGTGTGTGTGTGTGTGTGTGTGTGTGTGTGTGTGTGTGTGTGTGTGTGTGTGTGTGTGTAGTGAGTGGCAGAAAGACAACAGCTCTCTAAGTCTGAGGAGAGGAGACACTGGTCCGGGGACATGTGGGAACAGCTTGTCCTGCTCCGAGCTCGCTCATAGTATGCTCTCGTTTTTTTCTTCTCTCTCCCCCTTCTTTTTCTGTTGTATAACTAGGTGCCAGTGGTGTGGGCAGGCATTTTGTCCTGTCCCGAAGACAGACCGTGGTAGGAAGAATTGAAGACGTGTGAAGTGACACTCAGGTATATACTATGCATGGACTGGTTAAATGGGAAGCTATTTTAAAAACCCACCACCTCACCCCCTTCCAAAAAATTAAAAATGGTGATAGGGTATTATCTTCAAGGGAGTTAAAATGCCTTCAACCTCACTTTACACATCCCAAGTGGTCTATTAAGCTTCCGAAGTCCTCTGACCAATTTAGTTTAAGCTCCATGGAGGTGCTGTAGAATGACTTTTTAATGAAAAGCCTGATTTTATTTAAGATTTCCTTTCCCTCGTATTCACAAAAAGGTGGAATTATTCTAAAATAACATATTCTAAATACTTCTGGGATGCTGAGACAAGGAATTATTGGAATGGTTTAAACTAGTTCAGCTGCCTCATATCCATTTTGGTCACTGCACCTGCAACCAAATTCTGCCATGGCCATGCATTGTGACGATACCAGAGCAACCACTGACAGGCGTTTTGACATGTCTGGCATACCTAACTAGGAAAAGACGTGAAGTGTTAGAATGACTGTATATGATATAATGTCAACAATTTAGGTTATGTGTTACAGTTTTATTGCACATGTGTTGCTTTGCACTGTATGTTGTATATTAGTAATCATTTAGGTTACGCATTATAGCAGTATTACAAAAATACGATACAGTTATATTAACAGATATAATATATTATAGGCCTTATTACCTAGTCACCATAAGACAACAAGAAATATGTGTGGAGTACACTGTATATTCACTGTTACAGCAACTTCAAGCTTGCCATAAGATCGTAGAAATGACAGGAACTGGTCAGTTTAAAAACACTCGCCACCCCACATCTTTCATCCCATCAAGTTGATGTAGTGGGTCTTTGGCCTGTGTGGTAGCGGACTAATGAGATGTGAGCTAAAATAGCCCCGCACCACACTGGGGTCTTTGTCATAACTAATATACACTTCCTGTCCGTGCTGGGGCGGCCATTGCTTGTAATGAATGTTAAGAGCATCACTCTCTAAATACGCCCACTAACAAGCATCCTGGTTGTCATATCCACGCTAAAATAGGCACGATATGTGTTGCTTGAAAAGAGTAAGGTAGCCAGTCTTACATTCATGCCAGCTGTGGCAATTTGGAACATGGGGGAAAAAAGAGTAACCTCCCGCCCACTTCACCCCAACCCTCCCAAAAAAATAAAAGAAAAACAAAGAAACAGATTATTGTGTGTTTTGCCAATGCGTCTGTGGAATCTTTTGATATGCGCAAACAGCACGTGCGGTGCGGTGCGGTGTGATGGGGAGCAGTGGCAGCTCCGGCTGACTGGTGATTAGGATGCTCGATCATGGCCAGGCCCACGGAGGCCCAGCTGGGGGACAGGGAACATCACTCATTACCCCTGTCTGTGGGAGCGTCGCTCGCTGTCACACCGGCACAGCATGCCAGCGAAGGTATAATCATATCTGCACAGATTAGTGGTCAGTTACGGTGACACAGATTGTGTGTGCCACATGAGGATGATTCAGACGTGATTAAAAAATCGGCAAAGACAAAGTGACACTTCTTTAACCTTATCAGCGCTAACAGTAACAAGAACGATCCTTTCTTCAGCTCCATATGATTATTCAGGTTCATGAGGTGATGTGCGACGATGGAGGGTGTGTGTGTGTGTGTATGTGTGTGTGTATGTGTGCATGTGCAGGGGTGGAGGGATCCTCTTCCTTGGGGTGCCTCTGAACCCACATGCACACACAAACACACACACACACACACACACACACACACACACACTCACACAAACTTTACTATGGATATTAATTTTGCCACACAAACCCCCATCACAAATTATGGTGAACCTTTCATGATGGCTGCATGCATTTTTTATGAATGCATCATGAAAATGGGGGCTGATGGTTCAGACTTCCACATCACTAATATGCTCCTGTCCTCTTGACTTAATTAAACATGGAACCAACCAGATTTTTGAGGTTAGAAATATTTGGCTTGTGCTACAGACAAACTGTGTCTGCTAGCACTGGAACTGTGGTGAAAGTCAATCATCTAGCATATATGTTGTGTATATGTTAAGGGGCATAATGTGAGTTTGAGAAGTATACTATTAAATGCTGCTAAATAATATTGTCTCAGGTATTCTAGTTTCTAGTTTGACACTGTTTCATATGGGTTTAGTCAGTTTACTAGTATGGTTGTGGCCTGACAGAATACTGAGTGTCATTAGTGAAAGAGAAACTGTCCATCTAGTCTTGTAGTAGATAATTATTTCAGACAAATATATTAACCATGACCTCATATAATACAGTCAAACCTTTGTGTGGGACTGCAGCATGTACAATTTCTTTTTTTTTTTCAAATATACGTAATTTCTTTAAGGAAAGCATTCACTTGTGCCCAGTAGGGATTAAGCCTAATGACTTAAGTTAATTATATTAAGTGTAATTTTTAAGAAACAGTTCATGAACTGCAAATTATACTTAAGATCACTCCTTAATGCTGTTACCAGTAATTAGAAGTATTAATATAACCAAGAAGATGTCAGGGGCAACCACCATTGTGTGCGAACAGTGTCAGTGACTATGTAGAACTTATCACTTCAGTGCTTTCAAAAATGACTTGAACCTTCAGGGGGCCACCAAAACCACTGCCATTATACAACTGCTCTTCTTCAATGGAAGGGAAAAATGGCAGTGAGAGATTTCTCCCATGATGGAAGATGGATGATGGATGATGGACGTACTGTATTGATCCCAAGCTGGGAAATTAAAGACACGGTGGTGTATGAGAATTTATTTTATGGTTATCCTAAGTCTGTTGCATGTAACATTACGCTAATTCCAGAAATAGTCTCCAAGTCCAGTGATTTTTGAGGCGTGTAGCATTTTTGAGCTCTTTGTTCATCTTTGACTTGGGCTCAGTGTCAGTTGAACCTCTGCCATACCTCTGCCAAGTTACAGAATTACATTATCCATCATGTAATGGAATATCTGAAAAAAGGGGGTCCTGTGTGCCCATTTTATTGTAGTAGGAGGGGAAGGTTGAATTTATTAAAGAGCTATCGTGCCAAAGTGGTGTGTGCATGTCTCCAGCTTGACAGTATAGTCAGTGCATAGTAATAGTATTTGAGATCTTCACGACACGATCACGAAATGGTGACCTATCCATCTGATATTTGACAGTTCAGTTCAGTCATTCAGTTAGGTCCTCCCGTCTTGAGTGTGCACTAACTTGTCTGAATTGTGTGGAGTGCCCTTCTTTGCTTCATAGGTAATTGGTGCTCTGTGAAATGTGATTTACCAAGCTACATGGTCTCTCTCTTGTTTTCTCTCATTCTCTCTCTCTCTCTCTCTCTCTCTCTCTCTCTCTCTCTCTCTCTCTCTCTCTCTCTCTCTCTCTCTCTCTCTCTCTTTGTTTCTCTCTCACACACACACACACACACACATACACACACACACACACACACACACACACAGGAAGAAAGACAGAGAGAGAGAGAGAGAGAGAGAGAGAGAGAGAGAGAGAAGGAGTCTTCTGCTAGTAATTAGAGTTGTGATTCCTTTCAAAGAATCATTTTTAATGATTAGCTGAAGAGGGACAGCCATTATGAAGCACATACCAAGCACAGAAGATGGGGGTGGGTGTGGGAGAGGTAACTTCTCAGTCATTGCCACTCTTTGAAACCTTAATCTGTGAAAAATTCAGCGCTTCCCTCCACTAATAAGAGATCAAAGGCACCAAGAAGAGAGTATTGTTCCATCGTAGCTTCCAGAATAAAGCCCCTAAAATGGTATTGTTGAAACCATTAGCAGGTTCGTATAAAAGATTTGAAGGCTCTGTACCCAACTTTCACTAGCTTAGTGTGCACAGCTATGCTCCCAGGATTTTGCCACATCAAGCAATGCCATTTAGAGCAGGCCTATGGGGGGATATGTGTGGTGTCAACCACTCACCAATTTCTGAGCTACCTATGTCGATCCTGTCTCAGTTTTAAAGACACAGAGGCACACAGGTTGAGGCTGTCTGTCTAGCTGAAAGCGTAAAGTACTTCTGTGGTGTTCGGTCTATATAGTTGTCATTTACCTTATGACTTATGTGTGCTTGCAGTTCCCCAGGCACTGCTTTGCTCACTTTTACAATCCCTCCTTTTTTTGGCACTCACAAGGTGGATACCTCCCTGAGCCCCCCGTAGATTCGACATGTCGCCTGAGGTGATACTTTACCCTGTCACAGCACATGACACAATGCAGCTTCACCGGCATCACTCACACACTCCCCGTCCTCCTCTCCGCTCTGACAGGTAGACAGCATTGCTCTAGTTTCCCCTGTCAGAGCTGTCTGTCTATCCCTCTCTCACTCCCTCTCTTTCTGTGTTTCTCCCTCTCTCTTTCTCTCTCTGTCTCTTTCTCTCTCTCTCACTCCTCTCTGTCTCTCCCTCTCTCTCTTTCTCTCTCCTTGTTCTCGGCCCCGCGCCACTTTCACATGACAATCTGAGGAGTGATAAGCGAGAACAAGCCATGTAATTGTGGAGTGCAGCTTAATAATTCTCAGCGTATCATCGTCGCACCTCTGCGCAGAGGCAAAGGCAGAGCACGGCGAACCTGTGTGCATATATGCTAATTACATCCTGCCTTATCTGCCCCTGCCTCTGCTGCTGCTCCTGCGACTACGACTTAGCACAGGTTGTTAAATTTGCAGTGCTCTAACCAGTACAACTGTCAGCACAGTGGAGTGCGGCAGAGTGGGGTGGGGCGGGGTGGTGTGGTGTGGTGTGGTGTGGTGTGGTGTGGTGTGGTGTGGGAAAAAGAGTGTGTGTTTCAGAGGGCTTACTTGTTAACTCGCTTCTTCTTTGAAAAAAAAAAATCGGTCTTGAACATTTTTTTTTGGCACCTGATTAGCAAAATGGTGTGTGACTCCATGTTGGATGGTGCCCTTGACTCAAGGTGAGGATGTAGTGAGGATTTTTTTTTTTTTTTTGCTTTTTTTCCTCCGTCATTAAACTCTGAGCTGTTGACTTTTCCTGATGAGAAGTTTATTTGCAGAGAGGCGTCACATTGCTCATTGTTGGAAAGAAGAAGCGCTGAAGAAAAAAATAAATAAATAAAAAAAAATGACAATAATTTGCTTTTAAAGTGACACGTTTCCGTGGCCACGAGTGTGTGGCATGATTAAAACCTGGGAATTGGTGCACAAAATAACCCCACTCCTTTTTTTCACTGGAATCTCAGGCCCCCCTCTGTTTTTCTCACTTGTAATCATCTCCAAATTTGCACAGGAAAGCTTGCGAACTTGTGTGGGTGTTGTTTTTACTTCATTAAAAGCAGGGTTGGCGAGCCCAGGAGACCTCTCACGCCAGAGATTTGATTTTGTTCAATGTTCCTGCTGGAATAAAGAAAACTAAAAAATATATGTATATTTAAAAAAATTGGAAAACAGGAAGAAGACATCAAGAAAGAAAGAAAAAGAAAAAACGAAAATAAACAGAAGTTTGTTGTACAGTTGTTTGTGAGAGATTGAAAAGCTGCAAGCCGACAAGATGGAGTACAACAAAGACGGCTGAGAGGGCTTTTTGTGGAGTGGGTGGATGAAGCCCACCTTAGCATGTAGCTGCTATCAGAGAGGAGCAGCCAGCAGGTCGTGGGTGAGATTGTCAGGCGTGTAACAAAGAAGCCCTTACAGTAACTCTCCCCGTCAGCTCCTGCGTAACCTGAGATAGGCCCTTCCAGGAACCCCTCGCGATGGAGCCGCCGTCGAGCGATGATGATACTCCTCCACCGCTGTCCCACATGTGCACGGCTGCTGACTGCAAATGAATACATTTACACACTTATGGAAAACGGGACACACACACACACACACACACACACACACATGCACGCACACATGTGCACACACACACACACACATAGACACGCGCACACACACACACACACACACACTGCTGCTCTCCCTGTCTGTCATTCATACACACAAACACACATAGACACTCATACACATGCATGCACAAACACACACACACAAACACAGCGAGAGAGAGAGAGAGAGAGAGAGAGAGAGAGAGAGAGAGAGAGAGAGAGAGAGAGAGAGAGAGAGAGAGAGAGAGAAAGCACAGTGAGACATGTTGATGTTGTTGGGGAGACACTGGTGAATCTGATTTCTGCGGAGCAATTAGTCCTCAGAGTCCTACTGGAGAACTTGAGAGGAGGTTGGAGAATACACACACAAACACACACACAAAACACACACATACACACACACGCACGCACGCACGCACACATGCACGCACACACACACACACAGACATAGAGAGAAAATGAGGGAGAGACAGAACAGAGAGTGCCCTATTGAAAATACTGAGGTTGAAGAATAATGCTTAATTATTTTATGTGCTCCCTTTCCTTTCCCTCATTCCTAATATGTACATATCTAAAAAGATGAGAATATGTAATAGTATAGAAGGACATTGTGTGTGATGACATCAATCTTAAAAAGAATATCTCATATTGCAAAATGCTAATACTGTATTAAGACTTTTCATCCAAAGGGGCAAGTAATCTTTTATTCATTTTGCACAAAAGTGTGACTTTAACAGTCACTATCTGTTAGAAAGCCATGCCATTATACCAACAGATTGCAAACCAGTGACAAGGCTGAATTTCTTTATGTGCAAAATGAAGAATTTTATGACAGAAACAACGTCTTGATTTCAAAGTTCTTACTCAGGCATAGTGTTCTTGTGTCATTGCTTTATGGTGTTTGAAATGTACGTTTGTGGGGGTTTTAAGTACACCGTACACTTTCTGTTGATTTCTATCTTAGATGTTTTAGCACCTGTGAAGGTAATGGGCTGTGCACACTGCACAGTGGAATAAACACCTCCTGCTTGGCTTGGCATGGACTAATTTGTTTCAATGCAAACCTCCTCTAGTTACCTATTTATTTCAACCATTTTAAACTCACTTCAAATATTCCAGCAGTGTTTCTTCTAGTTTATACTTAACATTTTCACCTGGGCTGTTGAACAAGTAGATACATAGGTACACCTCAAGTAGTTAATTAACTGTCATCTCAGAACAGCAATTTACTTTATGACCTTAAACTGACCCCCAGTTTCATAGTGATCATTACAGAAGCTGGCTTTCTGTACTCGTTGCAAAGTTGTTCACAAATTCAAAAATTTAATTGCGTACCTTTATTTTTGTGTATAATGTAATGTATAAAAGATGTAAAAATATAAATATATAATATATATACAGTAATGTGCAAAAGTGTTAGGCAGGTGTGAACAAATGCTGTCAACTAGTAATGCCTTCAAACATCATTTATGTTCATCAATCAACAAAATGCAGTGAATGAACAATAGAGAAACCTAAATCAAATCAATATTTGGTGTGATCACCCTTTGCCTTCAACAGAGCATAAACTCGTCTAGGTATACTTGCATACAGTTTTTGAAGGAACTTGGCTGGTAGCGTGCTCCAAACATCTTGAAGAACTAACCACAAATCCTCTGTGGATGTAGGCTTCCTGACATATACAACCAATTTGGTTTAATTGGTTGATCATACACCTGACTATAATCCTGCAAAATCCCCGCCTTTGTGTGCACCCCTGTGTGTGTACACTTTGTGTGCACCTGCCTTAAACTTGTCAAAAAACAACTTATGCCCATCAAGTCCTTTCAGCCTCATGGGTGTTTTAACAGTAAACATGTGGATGGCTAAAAAGATACAGTACTCTGCAAAAGATTTAGGCAGGTGCATTCAAACCAGCATCAATTCACAGAAAGGGGAACACACAAAGTCAGGGATTTTGCAGGATTATAGTCAGGTGTATGATCAACCAAATACACTAAATTGGTTGTATATGTCAGGAAGCCTACATCCACATAAGATCTGTGGTTAGTTCTTCAAGATGTTTGGAGCAAGCTACCAGCTGAGTTCCTTCAAAAACTGTATGCAGGTATACCTAGAAGAATTGATGCTCTTTTGAAGACAAAGGGTGGTCACACTAACTATTGATTTGAATTAGGTTTCTCTTTTGTTCAGTCACTGCATTTTGTTCATTTACGAACATGAATGATTAACACTTCCATTTTGAAGGCATTCCTAGTTGACAGCATTTTTTTCACACCTGCCTAAAGCGTTTGCACATTACTGTATATATATATATATACATATACTCCAATCTGATATGATACATTTTTCTATATAAAAATGATTGTTCACTGCTTGTAAATTTATGGATGCTGCAGTGACTGATAGATGGTGCAGTGCTGAAGTTGACTATCTATTTTAAGTATGTAGAATGTGTCATTTACTTTTGATAATCCTTACATGATCCGATATGACTCACTAACCTGTAATCGTCACAGTAAATATGTGGTCACCTTCACTTGCCTCAGATAAATGCTTTTCTGTGGCACTCATGTCAACCAAAATCTTACTTGTCTTGACTGCTGTTGAACAAACCAAGTGCAACAGTAGGCTAACAGCTCAGAGAAACACCCCTTGCAGGACACTATAAATCATAACATTTGTTTTTTTTAAAGGCTGCTGGTTGATTTGATAAAGGGAAAAATAAATCAGCCTTGGTGCCTTAATGTCTGTGATTCCAGTGTGTGGCAATGCTGAGATAAAATATGACGAAACATCTGCCATATTTCTGTGCAGAGCAAAGTTCACCAGAGAGATGCAGGCAATTGTCTTTCCAAGGCAGTAGACACCAGGTTTCTTCTCTCTCTCTCGCTCTGTGTGTGTGTGTGTGTGTGTGTGTGTGTGTGTGTGTGTGTGTGTGTGTGTGTGTGTGTGTGTGTGTGTGCACGTGTGTGTGTGTGTGCGCGTGTGTGTGTGTGAGTGTGTGTGTGTGTGTGTGTGTCAGTGTGTCAGTCTGTAGGAGTCATCTGAAACCTTGCCTTGAAGCCCCAATCTAAAACTTGGTGTTGGTGAACTTGTGCTGAGTGCCCACTACTAATGTCCATCCAAACAAAAGTGCCTCCTACAGTCCTCTTACCATTTCCACTGCCTACCGGGTAGCTCCACTGCGTCTCATGTGAAGAAGTGATTACTCTTACAGAGAGATTGTCATTGTCCTCATTGACCGCTGCCGGTGTCAGTCTGGATATGGGACGGAGGGTTGAAAAGTGGTCTTCTCAGGGTGGACGTGGAGGCCTAATGAAGGGCTAGGGTGAGGTGACGAGGTGTGGCACATAGGATATATAATAACAGTGATGGCTGTGCCCAGCCTGATGCCCAGTTGTCGTGACGTGATGCTGTAGCCCTTTTTCCATAATGGCCCCTTTGGGTACACACATCTCAGCTGTGCCAACCCCATGAGCCTCACACACTGATTGCTGTCAGATTTCAACAACAACAGCCAAAGACCTAATGTGATGAGAGGCCATAATTGTTTCTGCTAGAGTAACTTCTAGAGTAACTTCTAGAGAGGGTTCAGACCCAAACGAGAAATAAAAATGGTGTTAGGTTTGTCATGGGGCCTGTGGAGATATACAGTCTGTGCTAGATTAAAGAAAGCATTACGTGTTTTGGTGAAGAGATGCTACCTGAGATGTCAAGAGACAGAAACTGTGCAGATAATTTGTGATGTGCAAGTCTTGTTAACAACACCATGAATCTGGACATAACTGTTGTTACTACCACATGACTAGCATCTATCTAGTATGAATATATCTTCAATACTGCAAGAAAACTCACAGGAAGGGTAAAAAGATTTATATGAATTCTTTGTTGTGTTGTGCTACAGCCATTTATGACAATAAACATATGATACTATGCACTGTTCCTTATCAAACTGTCAGCTAATGATTATCAATCAAATGGACGTTTGAGATGAGGTCATCATGACCTTGGCGGCCTGATGTTTCTTTCATGACTTCCGTGTCTTGCCCAGTGGTCACTCACAGCATGGCTCTGAGCTAATTTCTCTAGCTTATGTGCTTTCACTTATTAATTTGGGCCGATTGAGTTGTCAGGAGAAGAATCAGAGGAGCAGAACACATCACAGGCGTAACGCCGTGTGGCTTCGCAGAGGAGACAGTCAAGCACAGCAATAGTCCTGAGAATAGTGAACTTGAAAAGATGCTCTTAATTTGTGAACACTCTCATGTGTTTAGCCTCTGAATGGAGACCCCAAAAGAGTTTGTGATTCCAGTCAGAGGTAGGCAATGATTAGACAACAGTGCCCAATTGTTTGTTGCTAACTCCTTTAATATGCAAATCGTAGGTAGGCAAAGATCTGGTGCTTTTATTTAAGAAATGTGGCCTCAGGCAACAGTGCTGTGCTACTAGGGGGAGTTCTGTTTCAGAGTGAAATAAAAAATTGTTAAAAGGATCACGTGTTTGTATCTTGGCACATAAAAAGCTAATTGACAAGACGTAGCAATTGCGATGTAGTGTGTTTTAGCAGTCAAACTGCAGGAGACAAACTAAAGCAGTGAAGTTCAAGTGCATGAGTGATGTTTTCCTGTGAATCATTGTAGTTCTTTAATCTTGCTGTGACACTCGTCCTTTAGGTCAGTGAACTACAATTACAGAGCAGTCACCGGGGGATACTTGGAGGTACTGAGAAGACATTAATAATTCATTCTGAACTACTGGGAAAGAACAGCAGGCAGGATAGCGTGGTGCATGTACCCGACACTAAGACCCGTGCAGTCGGCTACTTTGCCATGCGCAGCCTCTGAGACACCACTATTGTGGCCCAGATCAGAGCGACAAGCTCTGGACAAGCGTGCCTTTCATAACAGAATCCTTCAAGCCCAGAGAGGATACGTCAGGCAAGGAAAATGTCAGAGCTTCTGTAGACATCCTGTCAGTGACTACACCCATGGATGGGGGTAGGACTTAGTCATTTCTTTTATTGATGTACAATCAGGTGACATACAGGTCACTGACCACAAGTCAGACATCTGATTCGGTTTTCTGATATCCCGTATTAGCCAAGAGCCAGACAGTGGCCGATACCTCAGGAGATTAATCCTTTCCTAAATATATCTCTGTTGATGGTGTTGATATCACTCATCATACTGGCTATGGTCCTCAGCTAAAGCAGGAGGAATCTACCACCAAATATGGTCTACAAGGTATGCAGAGACGGAAGTGACATGTTACTTGGCATGGGTCAGTCAGAAGTATTTCGCTCTAAAGAAAAAGCCCATTTTATTGTGCTTTTTCTGTCCTCAGCACACAATAGCCCCTCTTGTGGTGATGAACTTTTGACAGCCGGGCTTCAAGTGGTGGGCCTCGTTGAGGAGTCTGTTGCGGGTGAATTCCTCACATTTCTACGCGTTTACTCCTGTTTGTGTGTGTCTTTGTTTGGCCCGACCGTGGATTCACTTTCTCAGCCATGTACATTTTCACTTCAGCACACAGTCAAAAATTAAATAAAATGAAATATTAATTGTATAATTGTATAATAATGAATTTAATTATGAAGTGACATGAAGTTTGAAAATTAGCAGAAAAGTACTTGTCTATTTCACCAGAGAAGGACCATTTGTCTGTCCTGCTCTCTGCATTCCACTAGGCTGAACAGAGTTGGCTAAACACACATCCACCCATGCTGGCGGCTCCCGCCTGGCTATTACACATGCTATGGCCGCACAAGAGTGATTGTCGCCGGCCGGCTGACATACACACCATTGTTTCGCCCGTGTGTTTGATGCCTCAGGCAGGCTGCTGAGGAATCCCTGATGGATCACTGGACGTGGGAGTGCGGCGCAGCCTCACCCCTCCCCGTGAGTTCAGTGAGGCCCTTGCATGAGCAGGGTGCACGTGTGGGGGGAAGGTGAGGATGCTTCGCATGCACAAGTGCTCTTTCCGAACCCGGGGGAGGACGGCAGAAATCTCCGGCATCCGCCATGACGTGATGGCAGATAAAAATGATGAAGCGGTCACTTCGAGGACTTGTGTGATGCCCGGAGCTGGCTGACCAGAGACTCCCAGAATTCCTTTGTCCTCTGCTGAGTTTTAGCACTCCCATGCAGGCCTCTCCGGGTTTCTGATGGATACTTATTTAAAACTCTGTCTCTGGACAAGAGGACCATTAGAGGATGGGAGAAATATTAACTGAGAGATAATTAATTATCGGCTTTCCTTTTTTTCCCTGTTCCTCTCCATTTGAGACGGTTTTATTCTGAATGACTTCGAAGACTTTCGTTTGAGCACATTTTCCATAAAAAGATGCCATGTGAGTTCTTCTGTAAGTACGGCACTGAAGGGCACCACAAGGGCTTCGGTTGGAAGTCCACAGAGCTTACCAGCCTGTTCCAGGTCAGCTGTGGAATACTGTATGTCTTGCCATAAACACAGAAAAGCATGTCAGCCACTATGATTGTACCCAGTTTCCACTACTGCTAGCGTTACTGCCAGCAAACCTAATTACTACTATTCCTGCTGCTACCATTATTACTAATCTTACCAGTGCTGTTACTGTACCAAGAACACACAAACACTCTGAAGTAAATAAATAAACAGTAACTAAAGAGTTAATATGAGAATATGCACGTATATGCATACCTACCTACTTACATACGCATATACAGTATGTACATTCATACATTCATTCAAACATACATACACACATACATACATACATACATGCACACACACATACACATATACACACACACACGCGTGCACACACACACACACACACACACACACACACACACACACACACACACTTACATACACTACAAAAAGGGGACCCTAAAGTCAAGGATAATGGAGACATCATGGGATAAGTTTCTCCACTGAAAGTCTTTCCTAACATGTTCTGGTGTGAGTAAGGCAGTGGGTTTCACTTTTTGAATATTCAACATTGTTTAATTTGGACATGGACAGAATTAGAATCTTGCGATAGGTGATGTGTTTTTAATAAAAACTATATTACAATAAATGCAGGGTATATTGGTACAGAAAATATTGCCTCATAGTAATATTGCCTCATAATGGCGGATTGGTTTGGCTCCCTGAAATTTCCAAGTTTAACAGAGCGGTGTGTTTTCTTTTCCATTCGTTAAGTTCATTCTGTGACATTCCAGTTAGTGTGTGTAGTGCGCTGCCTTTCTTGTCTCACACACCCGGCCGTTTGGAGTCCCATTAGCCTGCTGCGGTTCATAAATGTGATTGTCCACCTTTTGATGTCAGTCAGGGCTAACTGAAAGTGATAGTGCGCAGCGCGGGACTTGGCGAAATCATTCTCTCAAAGTTTATCCGATCAAAATGCTTTTCACATCGGGACAATATTAGGGGCCGAGTGGTGCGCTGTAAGCTTTTGTGTGGGAAACCGCACGCTCTTTCCACACCCAGTCCCTTACAAGTGGAATAAATGAGCAATTTAGATATAAATTCGTGGTCCACCAAAGAAAGAGAGAAGGGGGGAGTAGAGATAAAAGGAGAGAAAAGGTACAGACATAAATAGATGGTGAGCGTGAGTGTGAGTGTGTGTGTGTGTGTGTGTGCGTGTGTACATGTGTGTGTGTGTGTTGGGGAGGGGTTGAGTTTGTAACAAATGCTTCTGTGTCATGAGGGTAACAATGTCACCCACTGCGGGAGAAATATATCTTTTCTCTCTCTTTTTTTTGTGAGGGGAGATGGGGGAGAGGGACTGGGGGTTGTCAGGGTGCAGACAATGATCAGCCTCCAGCAGCAGCGCAAGCAGCAGGGAGAAAGACTTGTTCATTCCTTGTTATGCTGCTAATGTGTATGATTTAAGAGGAATTATGCACATCTCAATGTGCCCCATAAATGATATTATTCATGCACAGGTGCTGCTCTAAGCTGCCTCAGAATGATAATTAAGATAATCTTTTCTCTCTCTCTCTCTCTCTCTCTCTCTCTCTCTCTCTCTCTCTCTCTCTCTCTCTCTCTCTCTCTCTCTCTCTCTCTCTCTCTGTCTGTCTCTTACTCTCTCCCTTCCCCCCTCTTTCTCTTCGTTCTTTCACACGGATCCACTTTGTTCTGAAATTTCCTGTGTCAATACAGCACAAGGAGCTGGGCCTTCGCTTCACCAC
This sequence comes from Coilia nasus, assembly GCA_027475355.1. Taxonomy (NCBI): domain Eukaryota; kingdom Metazoa; phylum Chordata; class Actinopteri; order Clupeiformes; family Engraulidae; genus Coilia; species Coilia nasus. The sequence goes on along the minus strand of CM050220.1, from coordinate 27,511,535 downwards.
CATTGTCTAATCCTTTTCAGCAGTGAGCCGCACTAACAACTAAGACCACGGCTATGTTTTCCCCTGTGTGAGTGTGTGTGGGTGTGTGTGTGTGTGTGTGTGTTTTCCCCAGAGCTGTCTTGGCATACCCACAGAAACATGCCAAGTTGAATTAAAGTAAAAACTTTAAAAGTGATAAACTCAGTTAGAACGCTCCTCTGGGGTTTCATGAAAAGATTATGTAGTTTTCAGTCAATATATACCGGATTTGGATTGAGCAACATTCCTAACAGCATTTTACCCATCCCTCACATGAAACCTTTTCATTTTTGTCCACTTTTTTGACAAGAAAAACTGACACGTTTTTTTTCTTCCCGCAGATTCTATGGAACATGTGGTGATGTCACACTAGGTGAATGAAGTCACGAAAGAAATGTACTTTAGTTTTTGCAAGGACAACTGAAATCTGAAGTGTACCCTGAATAAAAATTCAAAGAGCTTGACTAAAATTATTTTACCACCGAAGGGAAAAAACCCTTCAGTGCTCACGACACAAACCTGTTCATATGTAAATGATGTCACCCTTGAATTGTAGTTGGTGATGGAGCTGACTCTCTCCCACAGTGGAGTGCAGTATAGCAGTACTCTTTGGGGGCACTCTCCACAAATGAAGCACTAATGAGACTGCAAGGGATAAGAGAGTCCAGACAACAGGTGACTGTGGGCCGAACTCGGGCCTGATGTGGTCCTCACACACATACACATACACACACGCACACACTCACGCACACACACACACACACACACACACACACACACACACACACACACACACACATACACACACACACACACACACACACACACACACACACACACACACACACACACACACACACACACACACACAGATGATCACTAATGAGCACCTGCCATGACAGAGAGAGAGAACAGAGAAGCATCTGAAAAGAGCAGCAACCCTGACCTAGAAAACAAAACACTGGCACACACTGGCACACACTCTCTCTCTCTCCCTGTCTCTCTCTCACACACACACACACACACACACACACACACACACACACACTCATACTCCACATAGCTGGAGATGGGCCACAAGTGTACGTGACTAGGCTGTTTCTCTCTATGTTTCTCAGGAAACAGGATGGAGCCATGGTTCAGAGCGAGGTGTTTGCAGCATCTCCACATCTCCACATCTCCAGTTTGTGTTATCCATTTGTCACAACAAGCTTTCGAAATCAGCAGTGGTTTTTGTAATGAAACAAAACAACACAAAAACGTTGGTATGTGCCAGAGAGAAAGAGAGAGCAATAGAGAGAGAGAGAGAGAGAGAGAGAGAGAGAGAGAGAGAGAGAGAGAGAGAGAGAGAGAGAGAGAGAGAGAGATGGGATAGAAAAAGAGAGAGTGAGGTGGGGAAAACATGGCCAGTGAGTGATGATTATCTGTGTGTATGAAGTGGGATTCCAGATGTATCATCTTAACACACCGCCTTGTTTACAAGAGGCCTTTCCACAAGCGAGGCCATATTTAATTCTGCAGACTTTTGTATGCAAATGAGCTGTTTTTGTTTGTCTTTGGTTAAGTTTGATTTGTCGTGTGTTTTGATGTGAGTTTTCGGTAACCACATGTTGTCCTCCCTCGTCAAAAGGAAGCAGAGATTGCCAGGCTGTTTCCAGCTGGGGACTCTTCCAGGCTTCTGTCCTGCCTTTGGCCTCCGTCAAACATCCATGCATGCTGAATACTGTACACTCACATACACACATGTGCGCGCGCACACACACGGGCACACACACACACACGGGCACACACACTCACACACACACGTGCACAGACACACATTAGCACACACACACAGACAGACACATGCACACAAATACACATCCACATGCACGCAGTTATAGAGACACACACAGAAAAAGGTACAGTGGATGTGCAGCACAGCCCACACACAGACACTCAGACGCACATGCTCAAACCAACACAGATAGCACACATGGCACAGCCCACACACATACACTAGACACACATGCTCAAACCAACACACATAGCACACATGGCACTGTGACTGTGTTGTATGATACAAACACTCACAAATACACAACCAAATACACACACACACACACACACACACACACACACACACACACACATACACACATTCTCATGCTGTACTGTGACTACACCGCACAATGCAAACACGTCACTCAGCAGTTTAAACACGACATAACCTGTGAGCGTTCGGTTAACATTATTAGCGGCAGACGGCATGGCAGATGTATCTGAATACAAGATTTACCAGCCTATTATATGTCAACACAGGAAAATGGCTGAGTGCAGTTCCCTCATTTAATGAATTCATCTGTTTCAGTAGGGCTGTGCCTGTGTGTGTGTGTGTGTGTGTGTGTGTGTGTGTGTGTGTGTGTGTGTGTGTGTGTGTGTGTGTGTGTGTGTGTGTGTGTGTGTGTGTGTGTGTGTGTGTGTGTGTGTGGTATGTGTGTGTGTGTGACAGTGTTTGCCATTGACTCAAAGCCCTAGGAAATGGCTGAGGCCTCGCTTGCCTGTATTTGAATAACCCATTGTACCAGGACATTACAGCATTACTGTAACTTGTTCTCTAAAAACCCAGATTCGCTCTCTGCAAATGACACAAAATTTTATATATTTAAACCATTGCCTCTGGCTACGCCGTGTCCTGAAATATCGCTAATAAGACTGTGTGTGTTAATGGCTGCTATAGCTCCAGTTTTAAATTAGAAATCACCCAGTAGAGCTCTTGACTTATAGAAAAGGTTAGAATTAAGTACAATGTATTAATCTCAATTTTCAATTTGAATGTGTATGAATCCTAAAGCAGTCACAAACCAGATGTTCCCACTCCTGAAGTCACTGTGCTCTATATAGATAGTATTTTGGACTGCATGCATTTATACTTGGAAATATATAATTTCAAGTTATTTTTAAGGTCCTGCACCAAAGATTACTTTACAGTATGTAAGCCCTACGCAGTAAAGAGACCCTGTGTTATATTAAAGATTTTGGATGATGGATTTCTCTAAAAAACACAGAGGCCACATTTGAATGAATTAAACAGTTTTTTATAAGAAAAAGTCCCCCCACTTTCTCTCTCTCTCTCTCTCTCTCTCTCTCTCTCTCTCTCTCTCTCTCTCTCTCTCTCTCTCTTTCTCTCTCTCTCTCACTCTCTCTTTATTTCGCTCCCTCTGCATGTTTATCTCTCTCTGTTTCTGCGTCTCTTACAAACACTCACACAAGGACAAGCACACACACACACACACACACACACACTCCTTCACCTGCCTAGCGGTGTCACACACTGGATTCCTGTATCCGACCTCATCAGTCCTCTCACGGCAAATCAAACAATGCGTTTCAAAAGTGACTCCGCGACCGTCGATACCGGAGCTGGTATCTTATTCCAGCAGCCCCTGTCGGGCTATTTCTGGGGCAGTATTTTAATCGGATTAAAATGAAAGAAGATCATAGGTATCCGCTTCTGCTGTCCTCGGAGTCTGGTTCTCATTTGGTGGAAGTGCAATTGTTACCGAATTGGCTGCGTTTAAAAGCGCCTCTCTCTCTGTTTGAGCAGTCACAGGTGTGGGGGCTCTCTGCGTGCTTCAGGGAGGCACTCCCCTGATTATTTTAGAGGCTCTGGACTCAGTTAAGAGCTGGTCCTGCTGTCCAAGGCCCTGCACTGAAAGACCTCACCCCTGCGCTCGCTTCCTCTGGAAGTATAGCTTTCTATTGTTCTCACATTCTTATGTCTACTACTCTCCAACTTCTATTGCGTTTTTTAGCCAATACGTATACAGGACTTGGGCAGGTGTTACCTCTCTTTGAGATTCTCATACCTGTCTATATACAGTATGTATTTAAATACAGTATGCATTTATATGCATGCATATTAGTCTGATATGTAAGTAACATTTACCACCCACACTTACGCTTACATACACACACACACACACACACACACACAAGAGTGTAAAAGTGTTTCAGATATTGTGATTTTATTGGTTGGTTTTAAGTTATATTGAGAAAAAAATTAATTGTTTCACTGCAGTTCTTGGAGGGATTTGAGCTTAGACCTGAACTACACAGGATGTCCAATAGACTATTCTTGGCAGGAGAGGGTAAAAATAGAGAAGCTTCATCTGGATTGAGTCAAAGAACTGTATTACTTGTGGTGGTGGTGGTGGTGGTTAGTGTATGATTGTGTGTGTGTGTGTGTGCGTGCGTGTGTGTGTGTGTGTGTGCGTGTGTGTGCGCATGGTGTTGGGGGTGGTGGTGGGCGTCGTTTGTACGTAGTCCTGAGCCTTTTGATTGAAGCTGAAAGGGGCCAGGAAATGCTGGTAATCCTTCTGTGTGTGTGTGTGTGTGTGTGTGTGCGTGTGTGTGCGTGTGTGTGTGTGTGCTCTGAAGACGTACAGTGACGTGATAGTGCGGTGTGAGAAGCGGCTCGTGGGTTGACCACATTAAAGGGGAGCTTCCAAAGCAGATGAGCCGGGGTGGGGGTGGTGGGTAACTTTAAGGAGACTCCTTCCCACTTCAAAGGCCCAAAGGTTCCCCTCTCCACACTGTGCAGGAAGCCAGAGGATGTGCAGATTTTTTATTAATAGCATTCATCACTGGCTAGCTCATATGTGCAAGTACGCATGTGTGTGTAATGTATGTGTGGTTTTCAGCTTGGTGGTGGGTTGTATAGAACTTTGTTCCAGATAGACATCTTAACAGAGATGCAGCTATGCATGTTGCTTTGAAAGCCAGAGTGATGAAATTCACTCTGGGACTGTTTACCAGTGACTCCTGTAAAATGATAATTTGTTCCAATGTGCCTGTGGCGTTTGTTTTTGGGGGCAAGAGAGAGTCTAAACACACAATAACAACCTGTAAAATGAGAAGCTAGGTCACTGTGCTGTATGAGCAATACTGATTAGAATACTGACCAAATAAACATACCCATTCTTAGCTGTAGGAACAACATGGACTTGTGTCACTCCACTCTCGTCGGAGCCATAAGGACAAGTTGTTTTGCCTTTGCTTCAAGGAGACAGCACTCGTCATGGGTGCTCAGAAATGGCCAAACCATCAATGACCTGCCACTAATCTGCTCAAATGCTGCGAGAGAGACAGAGTGAGAAAGAGACAAGAGAGAGAGAGAGAGAGAAAGAAAAAAAGCAAAAATATGTAAAAAAAAAAAAAAAAAAAAAGTCAGAAAGACAGAGAGGAAAGTATGGTGAGGAAGAAAAGAGATGGGGGAAAACAGTTTATACTAATGCTCTTCTTAAAATAAGTCAGACTCCAACATGAAAACATTCAATTATCATAGCATTACCATGGCTTTTAAGTTCCCATTCTCATCCGCTGTGACACAGAAGTTCATCAGCATTTCAGAGACTGATTAGCATATTATTATGATGTAAGTGGTGCCCATCATTCTTGCTGCACACTAAATATATTTAGCTTTCTTCCTCTGTTTTAGAAAATCACGATTAAACTGTAATGATTTTCTTCAAAACAACCTTCCAATTGGCCTTCTTGCGCTATGGAATTTGATTGGCTTTCACTCACCGCACATTCACTGCAAATCCTTGTCAATCCAAGCCCAGTCTTCCATATTATTAAACTAACAAACAACAAATGCAGCGCACAAAAGACACTAATGAAAATGCTATAATTGTCTGTGTTGTGGGACTTTACCATTAGTTCTGGTATGATTCACAGACATAATCTGCTTTGGCGGATGGCAGGCCTTCACTAGTGGGTACAAGTGTTAATAAACTTCCAACCCCTTAGCCTGTAATGCTCATCTAATGCACTTGTAATGATTGTATTTGAAAGCAGCATGCTTTATCATTGTGCTGCACAAGAGCTGACAAATCTCAGACCTTTAACAAGAAATAATTAGGATCTATTTAAAATGCTCAATACTGACCACAGTCCTAAGACCAGGCTAAGCCTGTTAACCAGTGCTGTCGCAATTAAAGGATTTATGCATTGTACAGTTAACTGTGAGTTTATTACCTGAAAATTGATTATTACTGATTACTGTGGTTTGTTTGTTTCTTAGCAACCATGTTGCCAATTTTTTTAGTTTCCATTTGTGTTGGGCATCTAAAATCATTTCTTTTTTCACATACTGTGAATAATGCGTGCATTTTTGGGCTGATTTCCCTCGCTGTGCTGTGTCACCAAAAGTCTTAAAGTGTACAGTCTTTCGACTGTGAGGGAAACCTGTGCCAAGAGATGGCTAAAATTAGTTCAGGCTGCTTATTTCGTCATGTTTTTTCCCTCTCTCTTCCTCTTTAATTTCTTCATAGTTTAACATTAAAAATCAGGTCAACCTTTAAGATTTTATGAGGAGGAAAAAAAATTAATGGTATGCTATTTTTGTGCAGTAGATAGGCTGTTAATTTGGTATGACCTTAGTCAAAGGCGGGCGAAACAACAAACTCTCCTACTTCTTAAGACAAAAGCCCCCGTCCCCTGTGCGGAGGTTTAAGTGGTTTGAGCGAAGAGGAGGGGGGGCAAGGCTCCAATCTGCCAAAATCCAACGCTGAACATTTCTCCTGTGATCTGCAGAGGGAGGGAGATCTGAAAGTGACGTTCCTTTCATTGGCCAAATGAGACTTTTAATCGTTTGCAGGAGCCGATGAAGCAAACTGACTTAAAATGCGGCGCAAATAAAAATGTTGCCGCATAGATAGGTTTGAAAAGCAGCTTTTTTGTGACCACTTTTTGTGACTGGGTCATTGCTTCACACTAATGTGTGTGTGTGTGTGTGTGTGTGTGTGTGTGTGTGTGTGTGTGTGTGTGTGTGTGTGTGTGTGTGTGTGTGTGTGTGTGTGGTGTGTGTGTGTGTGTGTGTGTGTGGCGTGTGTGTGTGATCTATACACGTGGGTGGTCACAATGGTGGCCGGTCCGAAAGTCACACAGGACATCTGGGTGCGATGTCGCTCCTCCTCACATCCTCACTCACTCCTCTCCGACGGCGTCCTTCAGACTTCTGAGCTAGGGTAAAAACACTGCAACTCCCTTTCTACCCTCCCTCCTCCCTCTCCTCCTCCTCCTCCTCCTCCTTCTTCTTCTTCCTCTTCTTCTCCTCTTTCTTTCAGGTCTTCCTCCTTTTCTCCTCAGCCCTGCCTAAAAAGTGCCGAAGTGTCATGGCGACTTTAAAGGAGCCACTCAGACTTTTTACTGGTCTCCTTGATGAGATCAAAACCGAAGACAGCCGTGGCCCGCGCCTCTGAGTCCTCCATTGAAGTGTCCCTGTAGGGAGGTGGCGGTGGGGGTGGCAGTGGGGGTGTTGGTATGTTTTGTGCCATTCTCTGGAGGGTAAGTAAGTTGCGGGGGGGGTGAAGGTGGGTGCTCAAAGATCACCAACGGAGTGCAGATCCTCACTCCTTTGTGACACGTTGAATCTCACCAGTGGAATTCACGACCTGGTGGAACCTCTTGAACTCTGACCCTTTTTTCGGCCACAGATAGACCCTCCAGCATGGTGACTAGACAGACCCACAATCCCCCACATCCTTTTACCACCAGCGTCAAACCTGAAAGTGCCACTGATTTATTACCACTGAACCTACCCATTTAGGCCTATCTCTCTCAATCTCGAGACATTTGTGAAACATATTCTTTTCATGTCACAGATTGATGCATATTTAATGGACAGTTCCTATATAATTAGCAGCTATATATATTACACGTCATGCTGTTTGAAACACAGCCTGTTCTGGAACGCTTAAGGATATGACATGCATGAAAAGAGCGATGGAAACACTGACCTCTAGGATCAACCTAATATATGTCTGAACTGTTTGGACATCCTATTTTTCACAATCTCCTGAGAGATATGCGAGCGTCACCATTTCCTCTTAGCCGCTGTAAGGTACTCACTGCCATAACCCATAACTGAGACCTTTATAGGGTTTGATAGGCCTGCAATCCTTCAAGTCCACCTAATCCAGACCTAGCCGAGTGCTCTATTTTCTTCTATAAACTTCACAACTATGCTTTTGAAGGACTGAGTCAGGGAGTGGGGGTGGGGGTGTGGCATGAGTGTGTGTGTGTGTTGGGGATGGTGGGGCTATTGGTCCTTTTTGCAAATAAGGAATGCCTTCCCACCCCCGAGACACAAACACACACACACACACACACACACACACACACCCACACACACACACACACACACACACACACACACACACACACACACACACACACACACACACACACACACACACAGCTTTACGGGCAATTCATAGCCATGCCAAGCAAATTTTGACCACGGGGCATGCTTCAACCCCACAACATTTGTGACCTCACCACAATCACTCCGAGGGAGATCTTTCTCCCAGGCCTAGAATGCATAATCCTACATATAAACAGCACAGAAATCAGCCAAGCCTCCATCTTAAAACACATTTTTGCATAAAATAGCGGGGTGGTGAAAACCACCCCACCCGGTTGAGGGTGATGCTTGCCTGTGACAGCACAAGCCACTGTTGTCTGCATTCTTGTTAAGTGACAATTCTTTAGAAGCAGACAAATAATTAAGTACAATAATGTTGAATTAATATGCACAAAAAGAGGCACACTCCAAAAATGATTGCTGATTTCCATTGGGCAAATGTTAATAGTTTTTAATTCTCCAAATTACTGTTTTAATCTGGTTTTAATTACTTGACCCATTTAGATGTAGAAGTACTTTGACTTTTAAATACAACTTCATTTTGCAAAATGATGATTTATGAAAAGAGCAGGGTAAATAGGAATTGAAAAATGAAGAAGACAACCCATCAGAATAATAATAACAGTAATGAATAGATCAATAATTAAAAAATTAAAACAAAAAACATCATAGTTGGCATATGTTATCTGAATTAGTATGCCCATCATAGGTTAAGTGTTTGTGTGTGTGTGTGTGTGTGTAGCTGTAAAATGCAGCATATGTTAGGTCTGGGTGTGAAAGTTGTTCAGTTGAAGAGAGTCACTAAGGGTCAGGGAAGTAGAGTTGTGCTGTTGCTGAGCGAGGGATCTTGCTGGGCTTGGAAACCCCTGCTGTGTGTGTCCCAACCATTTAATCAAACTGGCATTACTTTAGTACAGTGGCTTATACTTCGCTTCCCTTCATACCTCTGTGCAAAGACTTCATTTTGTGTAGATCTGAATTTATCCAGAGACTCAGCAAGTAAAAGGATCACAACAGACAGATGGAAAATTGGCTTTCCGGACTTTTTTCTTTACCTTGCTATTCACTTTTTTCAGAGTGCGGAATCCGATTGAAACTCATATATGGTCACACCTGACTGAATGTGGAGGACATTTTCAACAAAAGTGGGGCAATATAAAGAGGAACAAAACCTTCTTTGTCAGAGAGAGAAGAGTGGGATCTCAAGAACCCTGCCTACTATTCATTTACCATTTGCAAATAGAGGTTGATGAATAATGAATAAAACAGCATACAAAAATGTTTGAAACAGCAATGTAACTCTTGTGGCATTTGAAGTTGGTACAATTTTATTCAGAGCCTGACATTTTATACCTAAAATAGAAATAAATGGATACATAAATAGTCGTGTCTTGATATCTTTCACACTGTCAAGTGTGCTTAAGGCAGAGGCTAAAGGCGGCTCCTCTCCCTCCCCTATTTCCTTCAGCTTGGGAGCAGATGTGCTGAGAGACTCTCCCTCATCTATGTCTGTCCATTCGACCACTCCAGCAAACCCGCTTCCCAACTCCAAGGCTGCAGATTTGGAAACGTCTGTCAGGCCCCAGTACCAAGTCCGCTGCTTTCCTGTCAAATTTCCTGATATCAGAGGCCTGTCATCCCAGCAAACAGTAATTTGCTTTCCTTGGATAACCACTCGTTGATTAAAACACAGCATATTTACTTTTAATATGCCTAGGCAAGCTGGTGGTGTTAAGCTGGGCTGTAAACATCAAAAATATAAAACGTCCTATTTTTTAAGGGCAAAGACTTTCAAACAGATGAGTGTAAATCTGTAATTTCTTATCTCCCCATCAACCTATCCATCTCTTTAATAGCCATTAAGTTTGATATGAAATTGTATTTGTCCTGGTTATACTAACTAGAGTGTTTACTCTTGATAGCTCCACAGATGTAAATGGGTTAGTGATATCTGGCAATGCTCTGGTAACTTTCATCCATTTTTTTCCATTTGTCAGAACAGCAAGAGTAAAACAGAATGGTGATGTTCAGGTTTTAGGCATTTATTTCACATTTCAAATGTCTCCGAAAGTTTTTGTGTCATTGTTAGCTTAAGAAGAAATATATTTTCCAATGTGCTTCCTGAAAATAGTTAAGCATTTTCACTAAGACATTTCTATGTCATTGAAGAAAGTAACAAAAGTAAAAAAAAAAAAAAAAAAAAAAAAACAGTAAATTGAAAAACTTTTATCAGCTAGAGCTGGTAGAAATCCATGTAACTAGGGATTTCATGGGGGGAAAAAAATCAAAACAATCTAAATCCACCACAGAATTGTGGCAAGTTCCCCAAAATGTTTGAAACAATCTACTTGCCTACTAAGTACCACAAAAACTGTGCGAGTGTATGCCTACAGGCAAATTGATTCTTTTTTGAAGACAAAGGGAGGTCACACAGACACACAAGTATGGATTTTATTTTTGTTTTGTTTTTTTTTTCTTGTGTGTGTACTGCACTTGATAGACTTATTTGATAAGAGACCTTAACTCTAAAAGCAACTTTTTTTTACAGTGTTTTTCATTACTGTACATATGTATATCTACATACTCATTATTCTCCTCCTTTTCCTGTTCTTTTTGTTGTTGTTCTCTCTCTCTCTCTCTCTCTCTCTCTCTCTCTCTCTCTCTCTCTCTCTCTCTCTCTAGCTGGCTTTGGCTTCAAAACCCAGAACACAAGGTAAGCATCAACACTTCATCCAACCCCGTTTGTTCTAGAAACCACCCTTTCTCTTCTTCAGCAGTGAAACAATAGAGACACTAGTGCAATGTTAAAACAGTCAATACAAGCGGAATGTGGGCCGAGTGAATTTGGCAGAAGTTTGCAAGAGCCAGCAAGTTGTTGGAGGTCCGCTGCCAAAGATATACAGCCCCTCTGTTCATGTCTTCCTGCAAAGACCCTAGTCAGACACATGGAGGCATGGAAGTACATTAGCAGACACATGGACTTCATGTTTAAGTGTTCTGTCGCAACAGCCCTCTCTCCAAATGCTCTGCTCTGGATCCCGTTTGCACAATAACCTCTTAAAAAAAGAAGAAAAAAGGGAAAAAATGCATTATCGCATGTTGGTTGTAAACTACTTGGTTGTGCAACATTTGTTGCGAGAGAACACGGTGGTCTGTAGTCTAATCTCATTTGATTTGAACTAACTCTGATTGCCCTCTAGTACACCACCTTAGAGGTGTTGCCTTTTTGTGTCCCACTTTGTATCTCAAATGATGGTCAGAACAAACTGACAAGAAAAGCCACTATTTTGTTATTGAGATACCCTATCCCTATTGAGTAAAACTGTTATGTAACCCAAGGGTTTTTCTCCACCTATGTGTGTTATTGACAGAAGAGACACCATTTGGTCTGTTGGTTTTTAAGGAAAAGCATACCGGTATGCTTTTTTCTATGAACACCATGCTAATGTCAGTCATCAAAACATGTACATATTCTTCTCTATATTTGGATACATTGCTGTCACACAAACACACAGTGAAGATCGTAATCATTTTCTTATGAATCTGTTCCAAAACACGGAATTGCAGCATAATGAAGAGGAATTATATCTGTGGAGTAGTCAAGTCTAAATATTGTCCTAGGCCAACACCAACAGCACACTGTAAGTAATTATTGAAGCTTCATCCCTCAGGAGGAATTGTCTGTGAGAGTGCAGAGCTGAATGAAGCTTTGCCTTCGGTTATTGTGTCATAAGTATTCTGCTTTATAGCCTCCTCTAATTAGTAGCACTGTGTGACAGGATTTAAGAGCCTGTGTTACTATGTCATCTTTAGACATTATTTTTATACTTTTTTATTTTTATATGTTCTTTTTATTTGATACTTTTTTATTTTCTTCTTTATTTGTTTTTGGTAGCATTAGCCATGAGCTTAAAAACAGTACCCATACAACCTGGGACAGCCGCATGGTAGTCCAGGATTATGGAAGAAAATCTCTCTATTTCTCTCTCTCTCTCTGTCTCTCTCTGTCGGTCTCTCTCTGTCATGCACACACGCACACACACACACATGCATGTGCACACACACACACACATAAACATTGCCTGGAGCCTCAGACCATACTTCCAAAGTGCGGTCACTGCATGGCCTGCCACCACATTGTACTGTGAAGACATTCCATCTGACGTTCTACACGTTTTCCCACGATTTATGACATATTCAAAAGATTGAGTCAGTGTGTGTATGCATTTATTTGTGTACATGTTTGTATTTATGTATGTGTTATTCAGAAAAAGTGTGTGCATGTGTGTGTGTGTGTGTGTGTGTGTGTGTGTGTGTGTGTGTGTGTGTGTGTGTGTGCATGCACGTGTTTGTCAGTGTCTGTGTTCATGCTAGCGAAGTGAGAGATAAGGGGCTAGTGTGTGTGTGTGCACACAGTGTGTGTGTTTGTGTCTGTGTCTGTGTGCAGAGTAGAAGAAGAAGAAATGTTGTAAAAGAGCTGAAATTCATGATGCAAGCCTCTCGCCCAGAGTGTTTTTCAGCTCATTTTCAAATGGTAATTTGCCTTATCCAAAGCAAACTCGTACAGTGTAAGTAAGTGATTATTTGCATGGCTGACAATCATTCAACATGCCTGCGGCCTTTTTCAAAATGCTCCAGTTTGTCCAGTCCTTGAAAAAAAAATACTCTGAGTAACCACAGGCAAGAATGTGAGGTGATTTTTAATGCTCTCTCCTTTGAAGTATGTTTTCATTTGTCTCTATGCATAAAAAGGGAAACTTATATGTGGCATTATACTCATGACCTTCAGCCTTTTGGAAATGGAGCAACAACAAATGTGGGAGCCATGTGTGTGCATCCATGAAGATTATGACTACGTCTCAACTTCAATGATTCTTTCGGATAACAACAATGCACATGTGAA